>JBBYHO010172540.1:8101-37770 GCA_038382025.1 Adansonia gregorii | reverse complement strand
TAATAAATTTATGTATTACAACTTTTATTATCTTTTATCATAATTTATAATGTATATGTGTGATTATAATAAAAATATGTAATATTAAATTATATTACCAATAATAATAATTTATGTGATAGATAATATAACTTATTTAACTATAATATTCATTGATAATTTTTAATTTTTTAATGATAATAATTTATGAAACTTATAATATATTTATGTAATTATAATAATTTTATATATTATTAAATAACGATATATGTAAAAAATAAAAAATAAAAAGAGGCAACCGGCATGGCCATATGGGAAGCGTTCCCCAAAGTCCCCTTCAATCGTGTTATATATTGGGAACTTTCCAAAAAAGAAATGATCTGTAAAATATTACAAAGAGGTCAAATCAAGAAAGATAATTTAAAAAAATAATAATTATTAAAATTATTAATAAAAAATTATAATTATTTTTTGTCCTTCATATCTTGCTTTTTATTTGGGCTTTTGTTTGTGTCAATAATGGGGTCTAAATATATATAAAAATATATGTATTAAAAATATTATTTAAAAATAATAAAAAATTAAAAATATTTTATATTAAATTTTAAATTTATAAAATAAAAAATATTATATTAAATTTTGACTTATAAAATAATTTTGAATTATATTAAATCATAAATTATAATTTTAAAAATAATAAAAATATTTTATATTAAATCTTAAATTATTATATAAAATTAATAAAAATAAAAAATGTTGTATATTAATTTTCAAAAACTATTTAAATAACAAAAATTAAAAAATATTCGACATTCAGTCCTAATTTTTTAAAAAAAATTAAAAATAATATATATTATTTTTAAATTATATTATATTATATAATACATATATAATCTATATAATATTAATAAAAATTAAAAATGTTTTTATATTAAATCCCAAGAGAATCTGTTAGCTTTGAATTAATTTCGGTTTTGATATAACAAATAACTTAAGCTAAATTAATTTATACTCAACTATTTCCAACTTAGTACTTGTGTTAAATTGAAAATTATTTTGAAAAGAAAATACTAAGTTTCTATTTTCTCAAAAATAGATGTTCCAAAATGCACATTTATACTTGGAATTTTTTTTACATATGTTTGAGTCAATTTCAAGCCAAAAATTTTCATTTTACAAAGGATTTTAAAAGAATGTATCGACACAATGCATAAATATATCGATACTAGGCTTAAAACCCTCAATTGTAACGATACATATCAACATGTATCAATATAGTGCAGTGAGTATCGATACTCACCCTATATGTAGTGATACATTGCTTGGCAGTAGCCAAAGTTTGGCTGAAAACCCTGAAAATATTGACACATGCATGTCTGTATCGATACGAGTTGACTGGTATCGATACTCAACCTTCTGTATTGATACAATAGGCTGTAATGGTCACATTTTTAATTCATGTATTGATACTATTGGTATTGTATTGATACAACATCGCGGTTTTGAACGGAACAAGCATTTATGAAGGCTACAACGGCTTTCCAACCACCTCATTTAATGCTCAATGTCTATAAATCAATTTCAAGCTATAAATAGAGGTTCCAAATATCTGAAGAAGCAAGAGATAAAGAAATCAATCAAGCATTGAACAACAAAAGCTCAAAGTCTTCAAATTTTTCATTTTTCGTGTATCAAATTTATACTCTTTCCAGTTTATTTGTATCTTATCCACTTATACTTAAATTCCAGCAAACACCCACCTACTAGAGGTTCAAATTTTTGTAATTACTTTTTTGTATCACATAAAGGGTTCTGTGAAAGTGAATAAAAACACTTAAGAATTTGGGATAGAATTCTTAAAAGGATTGAAAGGTTCTGTCTAAGCCTTAAAAGATAGAGTTGTAAGGTTATACCTTAGGCTTAAAGGTAACAATTTCATTAGTAAATTATGGGAATCACCTTGGCAAGGATGCCAAGAAGAAACGAAATAGGTGCCGAGTGCAAGGATCGAACCTCTATATATTGATTGTTTGTTTTTCTTATCTTTAACTCTTTTTTTATTTTCAATTTATTTCAAATTTATACAAAAGATAAATTTGTGATCAAGTTCTCGTAGAACCAATTCACCTTTTCTTGGTTCAATCTTTTCTTTGAGCTAACAATTGGCATCTGAGCTTTGGTCTCTATTGTAGGTTTCACAACCTTGAGAAAAGATCCTTGATAGCTAAAAAAAAAATTAGAGAATGCAAACATAATGCTTAAAGCTTTAAGACGCTCATAAGAGTTAAAGTGCCAAGATGAAGTTTGTCTCATGGCATTGAGACAAATGCAAATGCTATGGGACTTGAAGGCCATTCCATCATGAGACCTCCATTCTTCAATGGTGAGAACTAATCGTATTGGAAGACAAGGATAAGGCTTTTTATCCAAGCTAATGACTATAAAGTATGGAAGATCATTGTTAATGGACTACTCATCCCTAAAAAAAGAGTTGGAGATTGTATTGTTCCTGTAGACATCTCATTTTGTCTGGACCAATTTTTGGTATCTTAGGAGTTAGGTAAAAGGTGATAAAATAAAACAAATATTGAAATAAAGTCGAGGGATGATCATCACCTGGTAAAAAAGTTTTTTTTAGGGAAAGTCTAAAATACCTATGGACCGTCTTAAAGAAAAATGCAAAAACAAGGCATCAAAGGTTATTTTCAGGGTGTCATTGGAGTCGTTCAGGTGAGTATGCGAGCCAATTTTTATCTCTTTGTGACCAAGATAAGATAACTCAAGGAACCTAAGGTATGTGCGGGTCATATGGGTGCTTAAACACAGTCACGAGGCTTTCACATTACCAAAATTTTGAATTTCCATGTATAGTATCGATACATGAAGGTTTGGCATCGATACCTAAGGTGTGGTCATGATATCTCATATGATTGTATTGATACAAGTCTTGGCAGTAGCTAAAGTTATGATTTTTGGCAAAATGCATCGACACATAAGCATAAGTATCGATACAAGTTCATAGAGTATCGATATAAGGCTCTAAAGTCTTAAGAGTAGAAACAATTTTTGTTCTTAGTATCGATACACATCTCTTTGTATCGATACTCAGAATAAAAATTGCCTTATGTATCAGTACAAAATGCTTTATATCGATACAGTAAGGCATTTTACCTTGCTCAGACCATTTTTCAACCTTTGAAAATTTGATTCAAACATGTTTTTAGCACCATCAAACCGTCATAAAACATTACAAACCTTGACTTTGGGCTAATGATGAATTTAAACAAGTTTAGGGCCTAAGCAACCACTGCTAAAGGTCACTTTCACAAGAGATATGGTGGTAAGAAGGTAGCAAGCATATTAATAGTTGGGAGGCTATTGCAGCCTTTTTGATTTCTTTTTTAGCATGGTAGAACTAATAGCAATAGGGATGCAGACTGAGCATGCTACCTGGATGTCTCCTTGTGCAAAGAAAAAAACCCAACAATACCTTTGGTTTGTCTCTTAAAGCCATTTACTGAGCAAAAAGATAAAGGGAACCAGCTACTTTAAAAAAAAGGAAAAGAAAAAAGGCTCCTAGCTAAAAAAAAAAAAATTCTCCAGCAATCCCAAAAAACTCTTCATCCATCCCCACAAATCCTTCAACCATTCTCAACCCCAAAAACACTTATAGAAACACTGTGTCATTGACTTCCATACTCTATTCCTATTAGCTATGTTAAACTACCACTAGAAAACCTTCAAAAACCAAACTTTACACACATTTTAATCTTTAAAAAGCCTCACCATCAACCATACCACCAAAAAGCCACTTCCTTTCATCCTTTTTTTACTAAATAATAATAAGGAGAAGGAATAAATTGAGCCTACAGCCATTATTTCGAGAGAAAGAAAGTTCAAGTTTTTGGTATATATCCTCTACCTTAATCTCTATATTTTCTATTTTGTCATCAACATCATCTTAGTAAACCCTTTTTATGCTTTTATGGTCACCCAAGGGCTCCTATGCATTTTTGTGGCTTTGGTTATGGCAGTTTAGGATCTTGATGTTTTTCTTGGTGCATACACGCTGTTGGTCAACTAAGCAGGCTCCTTTGCATTTTCATCACCACAACAACCTTTGTCCATGCACTTCTTTCCATGTTCTTTCCGTATTCATGTCTTCATCTCATGTTAAAGTATGCATCTCAACACGTCATAAGCATGTCCACACATTTCCTAGCAGCTTGATAGGTTCCATGAAATAAAAATGCCTTTAGCAAAGTCTTTTTTAAACATGTTCATCCTAAGTATGTTCATGCATCTATCAATCATCTCCATGTATTCTTTTTATCTTTTCTATGAAAAATGTCATATTTGCTTATGCCTATATGTTCTTCATGTTCTATATTATGCTTTTGGCACTCTGCTTGTGTTGAGATACTTGTTTGAATGCTAGAAAACTTGATTTCAAAAAAAATATCCCCAAGTTAAGCATATGCTATCTCCCACACATGGAGAATAATATGTGCTTAAGATTTTTATGAAGTTGGCTTTCCAACCTTAGGGGCAAAGCAAGTATTTAGTTCTGGATTCATGGAAGAATGAGTATAAAAATACTGGTTTTCAAAAAATAAAATGAAGTCTTTTAGTTAAAAAATGTGAATCCTTGGTCCTTAGCCAAACATCTTCATTATGACATGGTCAATGGCTTGTTCTATCGTTCCAATCTACTCCGGGACTATCGAATGAACTTGTGACACCCATGTCAACCCCTCATCTCAGTTGTGGACATTTGAACATCCATGGCTCGAGCTCAACCCAATGAAAAACCAAAAATATCGAACACTTCCCCCATTTTGTTATGGTAACACAATGGTCTAGTTTTGAAAAATTATTTAAAAATGAAAAATGATTTATCTGAAATGTATTGGTATTTTTCCCTTGAAGGATTTCGAATTACCTTTCCAACGATATCTCATTTACCTTCAAATAATCTTGGATGAAATAGTTACAATTTTTTGAATCTTTGCTATCTAACGAGCTATTTTAGCCTAGCAAACAACATTTTTAATCCTTTGAATATTTTTCCCATAGAGTTCATGAAATTTTCTTTTCAGAAAGGTATTATTCGCATTTTAACAATTTTGGATGAATTCGAAATGATTTTTCAAAGTCCATCATACCTTTACCCTGTATGTGCTGCCAATGTTGAGTCAAGTTGAAATTCAAAAATTAATTCTACCTAGAAAGTGATTTCCTAGGATTTTGAAATATTTTTACATTAATCCTCATCAAGTTATCTTTCCAATGGTACCTTGTTTACCCCTCGAGACCTTCAAATAACCTTGAAACAAGAGAAACAACACAACCTTCTCCTCTGTTTCTAACCCAATTTTTGAAACAATTTTATTGAGGCGTTCGAATGCCTCATGATCTACTTGGCTTATTCCCATTACCTAAACTACCCTTAGACTTGGACCAAGGCTAAACAAAAGAGGAACATCTTAGCCAAACCTTTGGCTCCTAATTTTCAAAGATCCCCTTATCAAAAAAAAATGACCATTTCCTAATGAAATCAAAAATTTCCACTTCGAGGATACTCCACCCCCATTACGCTGGGGGGAATACTCCAACCCCGCTTTTACTCAAAATGACATTGAATTTTCATTTTTGAGATACTCCAACCCCATTACTCTGAGGGCATATTCTAACCCCGCTTTTACCTCAAAATGACATAAAATTTTCATTTTCTGGGATACTCCAACCCCACTACTCTGAGAGGATACTCCAACCTTACTTTTACCTTAAAATGATGTTAAATTTTCATTTTCGAGGATACTCCAACCCTATTTTTTACTTTAAATCCAATATCAAATTTTCATTTTTAGGGATACTCTAACCTACTCCTCTGAGGGGATACTCCAACCCCACTTTCATATTCCTTTAAAAATCTAAGCTTTTCTCCTTCTCGAGTCATCAAAGCCTTTTTCTCCTTAAATTTCCACCGAATCTGATTAAGTCTCAACATTGTCATCTCAGTTATTCATCAATAATTGAAGACAACTACGAGATACATTTCGACCATCCCTTTTTTTATGTATTTTATGTGTTTATTTTTTTGTGGATTTATTTAACATTTTTTCCTATCTTACCAATATATTTTCCTCTTGTAAGGACCTCAAGCATTCATGCTTTAAAAATTATTTTTAGAATCATAAAATGGTATCTTATGTCAGTATCTCTCCAGTGCCAAACATGAAATATTTGATTTTTTTAAAAAAAATATATCCGAAGATTATTTTCATAAAAAACCCCTATGTTTCTCGATTCTCTGAGGTGCATAGGTGATAAAATTTTCATTAAAACCCTGAACTCATATCTTTACAAAACTTCATTCATTAGAGGGAATTATATTTAAAAAATGATAAAAATGGAACTAAAAAAATTAAGATTTAAGTAAGATATAGTTAGATGGTATCGATTTTCAAGCATCGTGATGGTGCTAATCCTTCCCCACACGTAACCAACTCATGAATCCAAAAGAACAAATCACTGATATTATTTTTAATAGGCATCCGGTCATGTGTAAGTTAAAATGATCAGTGGCGGCTCCAAGTTTATGGCCATTTTGTGGTGGCTATCCAAGACTAGTCGGATGAGCGATTTGTCTAATGGTCTTTTACTCTTTCATGTCAAACACCAAAATATTTTTTAAGTCGAACATGCTTTGGCCCTTCAGTTCATCTGAAGTTCATAAAGGTCGGGCACGTGGAACGTTGACAGTGCTAAAGGAAGAAGATGAATAGGATGAACAAGATATTAAAATGGCATAATTAAATACTAAGGCCATGCACACACTATTTTATGCTCTTGGTCTAAGTGAGTACAATAAAGTTTTACTATGTGATAATGCCAAGCAAAAGGGCAAGTTAGCAACTACTCATGAAAGAACAAATCATGTTAAGGAATCCAAAATAAGTATGCTTACACTTGACTATAAATTGTTTAAGATAAAGGTGGATGAGACTATCAAAGAAATGTCAAATAGTTTCACAGATATTATCAATAGGTTGAAGGCACTTGGAAAGACCTGTCCAAATAAAGAGATGTTGAAGAAGCTACTCGATAGTCTTTCCAAGTCTTGGGAAGCAAAAGTGATAGCACTTGAGGAATACAAGGATCTTAACGCACTTTGCTTGGATGAACTCATAGTTTCTCTTCTAACCAATGAGTTAAAGATCAAGACGCTCAAGAACCACCAAAGAAGGTAAGTGTTGCCTTCAAATCAACCACTCCTAGTTATAATGATAATGATGATGATGATGATGAGGTTAATAAAGATGAAGAGATAGCCATGTTTGCAAAAAGATTCAATAAGTTCATGAGAATGAAAAAAGCAACAAGACCTCCTAGAAGAGAAATGATAAAGAGAGAATCAAGCATGAAAGAGAAGGAACAAATTTTTTCCTATTAGTGTAGGAAACTAAGACATATTAAATTTGAATGTCCAATATGGAAGAAGCCAAACCCGAAAAAGTAAAAGAAAAAGGCTATGGTGGCCACATTAAGTAATAGTGACACATACGATAATGATGATGAGAAAGTGGCCAGCCTATGTCTCATGGCTCTTGATGAGCCCTAGGTATTTTCTAATGCTATTCCCTACTCATTTAATGAATTACAAGATGCATTTGATGAGTTAGCATTAGAATTTGAAACCATGAAATTTAAAATATAGAAAAACAATTTCTAAACTTAAGAAAGAAAATGAATCGTTAAGCATGGCAAATAATAATCTTAAAAAGAAAGTAGATGAGTTACAAGTTAATATTGATGATCTAACCAAGAAAAACACGAACTTGCATAACTCATTCATAAGGTTTTATATGGCATAACAAAAATTAAATGAGATGTTAGAAACACAAAAAGCATTCTCTGATAAAGATGGTTTGGGCTATAATAGAATTGAACAAAAAACTCACTTCAAGAATTTTTTTCGTGACATAAAATAAATCATTTGATACATCTAGCATATGTACTCCTTGCCATAAACTTGGTCATACATTTCACACTTGTTTGTTAAAGACTATTAGTCATAGAGGTAAGCTTATTGGGCGAGCATGGATTCCTAAGTGTGTTAGCACATCTCAAGATGAGGCTACTAAAATAAAATGGATTCGAAAAGGCACAAGAATTGTGAACACTAATACTTAAGGACCCAAGAAAATTTAGGTACCTAAAAAGAAAACATGACTTTGTGTTTGTAGGAGAAAGAGCATTGTTTAAGGCAAATTCAACAAGGGGGAATTCTTGGTACCTTAATAGTGGATGCTTAAGACACATGGCCAATGACAAAAGTCAATTCATTGAGCAAAGGCCTAAGGATAGAGGAAGTTTTACTTTTGGTGATAACTCAAAAAGACAAATTAAAGGTATTAGAACCATAGGTAACAATTCTGCATCCAACATTAAAAATGTTCCATTTTTTAAAGGTCTCAAACATAACCTTCTTAGTATTAGTCAATTGTGTAATAAATGCATTAAAGTTATTTTTAAGTCAATGAATTGTCAAGTTGTTGATATTAAGTCAAATAAAATTATTTTTATAGGACATAGAGAAAGAAATATTTATGTTGTGCATCTAGATGACTTATCTTCTCAAAATGTTTGCTTTGTTGCTAATAATGATGACTTATCTTGGTTGTGGCATAGAAGATTAGGATATGCTTGTATGAATGTAATTTCCAAATTATCTAGGAAAGACGTTGTTGGATTACCAAAAATGAAATTTGATAATGATAGAATATGTGATGCATGTGTCCAAAGGAAACATAGGACAGCTTTATTCAAACCAATTAATATTGTTTCAACTACTAAAGTACTACAGCTTATTTATATTAATCTCTTTGGTCTTACTAGGACATTAAGCTTAGGAGGTAAACAATGTGCATTTATTATTGTAGATGATTACTCTTGGTTTACTTAGGTTCTCTTCTTAAGCTCTAAAGATGAAGCCTTAGAAAAATTCATTACTTTTTACAAAATTATCCAAAATGAAAAAGGTTATTATATTTCAAGTGTAAAAAGTGACCATGGAAAAGAATTTGAAAATCTTGGTTTTGATAAATTTTGTAATGACAATGGTATTAGCCATAATTTTTCAGCTCCTAGAACTTTTCAACAAAATGAAGCTATTGAAAGGAAAAATAGAACCTTGGAAGAAATGGCTAGAACCATGCTTTATGAAAATAATTTACCAGGGTATTTTTGGGTGGAAGCCATTAACACTTCTTGCTACATTATAAATAGAGCTATGGTTAGGCTAATCCTAAAGAAAACTCCATATGAACTTTTCAAAGGAAGAAAACCTAACATTAGCTATTTTCATCCTTTTAGATGTAAAGTTTTAGTGCAAAATAATGAAAAGGATTATCTTGGTAAATTTAATGCAAAAAGTGATGAAGGAATTTTTCTTGGCTATTCTACAAATTCCAAAGCTTATAGAGTGTTTAATAAAAGAACCTTGGTTGTTGAAGAGTCCATACATGTTATATTTGATTAAGCTAACTCAACTTTAAGGAAGGTATCTCTTGATAGTGGTGATGTAGAGATTTACCAAGAACAAGCATTACACAAAAAGTAAAACAAACAATACAAGATCAAAAAGCTCCAAAAGAAGAGAACTACATAAGCCACCTCAAGTAGAAAGAGAAAGAAATCATTCTAGAAAGTTGACTTATGTCAAAGAAGATGAGATAATTGATAATCCTAATCAAGGGTTAAGAACTATATCATTTCTTAGAAATACATGCAATTATGTAGCTTTTCTTTCATAAATTGAACCTAAGAATTTAGATGAAGATCTAAAGGAAGATAGTTGGATTATGGCCATACAAGAGGAGTTAAATTAATTTGAAAGCAGCAAAGTTCAAAATTTAGTGGAAAGACCTAGTAATTATCCAATTGTAGTTACTAAATAGGTCTTTAAGAACAAACTTGATGAGCATGGACCATATTTAGAAATAAGGCTAGATTCGTAGCTAAAGGATATAATCAAGTAAAAAGGAATTGATTTTTATGAGGCTTATGCCCCTGAGTTAGAATAAAGGCCATTAGAATATTAGTAGCCTTTGCAAGTTTTAATAATTTCAAGTTGTTTCAAATGGATGTCAAAAGTGCCTTTTTAAATGGTTTTATTAATGAGGAAGTTTATGTTAAGCAACCTCCTAGTTTTGAAAATCATCATTATCTCGATCATGTCTTTAAACTTTTAAAAGCTTTGTATGGTTTAAAGAAAGCATCTAGGGCATGGTATAAAAGGCTTTCAAAATTTTTAATTAAAAAGGTTTTAATAGAGGCAATGTTGACAAAACTCTTTATATAAAACTCATAGGCAAGGACATTTTAGTAGTTTTATGTTGATGATATTATTTTTGGTGCTACTAATGAATCTCTTTGTCAATAAATTTTTAAGTTAATGCAAGGTGAATACTAGATTAGCATTCTTTTTAGGACTACAAGTCAAGCAAACAAAAAATGGGATCTTCATCAATCGAGTAAAGTATACATGAGAATTATTCAAGAGATTCAAATAGATGAAGCAAAGCATTGTTCCACAGCTATGAGTACTTCAACAAAGCTTGAGAAGTATTAAAGAGGTAAATATGTTGACTTTAAACTTTACAGGTCTACGATGGGCTTATTGCTCTATCTTACTACAAGTAGACCTGATATAATGTTTAGTGTATACCTATGTGCTGATGTCAATCATCACCTAGGGAGTCATATCTAATTGCCACAAAAATAATTTTTAGATATCTTAGAGCTATTCCCAATCTAGGCTTATGGCATCCAAAAGAATCATTTCTTGCTTTGCATGCTTATTCTGTACAGATTTTGGTGGATGTAAAATTGATAGGAAAACCACTTTCGGTGCTTGTCAATTTCTTGAAAATATCTCATATCATGGTTCTCCAAGAAATAAAATAGTATTGCTTTATCCACAACTGAAGTAGAGAGTACATATCTGCGAAAAATTGTTGTGCCCAAATCTTATGGATAAAGCAACAAATGGAGGATTTTGGCATTACCATGGATCATATTCCAATTAAATGTGACAATACTAGTGCCATTTGTCTTACCAAAAACCTAATTCAACACTCTAAAACTAAGCACATAGAGATTAAACATCACTTCATTAGAGATCATGTGAAAAAAGGTGATAAAGTGCTTGAATTTGTTGATACCTTCCATCAACTAGCTGATATTTTCACTAAATCACTTGACAATGATAGATTTTGCGTAAGTAGAAGAGAAGTTGGCTTAATGAATGCACCTTAAATTTATAAGTTGATAAAATTCGAATACATTGCCTCAATATTGTTTACACCATGCTTGGTTAGAAAACTAGCCTTACATACCTACTGGTTTGATGATATGCACTTGTATGACTTTTGATTTCTTGGATGATTTTGTTTATTGGTTAAATTTTGAATTGTTCATGCAAAATGATTTTGATATCAAAGTTTTGTTCAAATTTGCATTTTCAAATGTTTTTCAATGACCAGTTGGGTTAAAAGTAATCTTAAATCGATGTCATCTTAATAGAAATGACCCAATACTAAGCTATACATATCGATACCAGCAAAAACATTTTCCAGTGTCAAGATTGATTTCTAGGTATCGATACAAAACATAGAATTGTTCCTTGTATCGATAACTGACTCTATGCATCGATACTTTGTATCAATACTCTCCATCTTATATCAATACAACTTAAATTTGTTTTATGTCTCGAGACACAGTTTATTGTATCGATACAAAAACCCAAAATTATTCCTTGTATCGATATTGAACTTTAAGTATCGATACCTTGTATCAATACCTCGTCTTTTGTATCAGTTCATATTATCGATTTAAGATATCCTCGCATAGGCAATATCGTCTTCATCAAACCTGAGCCATTACTTCCTTAGTTTCCTCAACTTTAGTCGTCACTTGTCATTAAATCTTCATTTTCTCTTGTAATCCTTGATCCAAAATAGTTTTATTTCGTAAAATTCACCATTTTGTTTAAAAAAATTTAATCCATTGCCATCTAAAACCATAAAAAATTGTAAAATAACCATAAAAATCTCCTCACTCAAACCCTAACCATTCCCTTTTCAAAATCCTCTAAATTTATCCAAAATTTTTCCAGATTTTCGAGTGATTTTCCATTCTCAAGTTTACCTAAGCTTCGTTGTTGTGATCGATTACGAAATTACTCGAAAAACTATACCAAATTGACACCAAAACACCTACCCACCACATGCTCGACCATATTCCTCAACCAACTTTTCCTCAGCATCTCACCTGCCCCTAGCTGCATCAACCCAACCTCCTTCCTTTGGCAACCTTCACCATCCTTGATAAACCTTCTCGGAACCCACTTTTATTTCATTCGCTTCCTTCCAAATTACTTCAACTCTTCTCAGGTTGTCCCAACCAGAATCTAATTTAACCTTATCACCACCTACTCGACAAAATTCCCCAACCACCTTAAAACACTACCATGCTTCCAAAGACCAAATAAACTGCCTGTTGTCAAGGGCCTATCACTTATGCTTCCATTTCTTCTACTCATCAACCACCTCTGACCCAAAATCAATCATTTTTTGACTTACATTTTCGAGATGCACGGGCTTATGAGTGATTCATTACTATCTATGCCCATATGCCCATCCAACAATGTCGAGTTATCAACTTCCCCTTCTTTCAGTCCATTGTTTATCCCTACCTTCAAACTTTTAATACTTTCATATGGACCAAATTTTTTTCTCTTAATGTTTCGATTTGTGAAAATCTTGTTCGTGCATTCTTTAGTAATGCTTCACTTAGCATTGATGATCATGATTGCATCATTGCTATTTAATCTTATCTTTTGGGACAAGATCTCATAGTCAACCCCACTTCTCCTGTGACTACCTTCAGTTTCCCAAATGAAGGCTTAATCAATAAAGGTTTGACTTTTGCTCTTTTGCGTACCCCAATTAATAAAGGTACCCTCTTTTCTCCTGTCGATCTCTTACTTTATCTTATCTTTTCCCTTGTGCTCAAAGCTATCCTCATTTCTCCCATCGATCACTTACTTTATCTCATCATTTCCCATGAGCTCTATCCATACGGCACCAAACACACCTTGATTAGCGATTTTGACTATTGGTGACACCATATGATTTAAACTAAGAATCGTCTAAACCTAGCCCATTTTATCTTTGCAGACTCTATTCTTTGTGTTAGTGGTTGCATAGCCTTCTACATGGCATGGCATTAAGCTACTACTTCAACACTCAAGGTCTTGATCTTTCTTACCACCTCGAGATTATGATATCTAATTACCACTATATACAACGCAAATCCATAGGGCTCACCGGGTATGAAATTCAAGGCGTTGACTTCATTCCCAAAGCTCATCGACAACCACTACCACCTTTTATGTAACCTAATGCTCCTACTTTCATTGACAATGATAATAATGATATAGAGCATGACGTGCCTCTTCTACCCCCCACTCTCGACACCTCATCATCCATGCCCTTGGACCTCTAACATATGTATAATTTCATCATGGGATATCTTGATACATGGGAGCCACGCTTTGACTCCTAGGATCACTGATTCAATTCCATTGATGCTCACCTTTCTAGTCTCGAGCATAGTTATTGAGTGTTAACTGAGCAGTTTTGTAGCTTCTCGGTGGCCTTTCCTCATGCTTCTCCGTTTATTTCCCCCCGTCAAGGATCTTTCAGTTAATGAGAATTAGTCATATTAGGCTTATTTAGGATAACATATAAGTTTTTAGGATTCCATTTCATTGGACTTCTTTTTCTTATTTTGTTGACTCTATTTAATGATTTATTTTCAATAAATCATCTTTGCTTGCATTTTCTCCATTACTTTGAATTGATCTTTCTTGTGTTTTGATATAACAAAAAGGGGGAGAAATGCTATATATTTGCCAAATGTGTCTTGCATTGCTAAATATATCTTCCATGATATTATTATGCACTTGATTATGATGATTTTATTATCATGTTGAGACCCAAATAACATGTTGTAGCTTGAATTATGAAAATCATGGGCAATATTGTCAATTTTCTCAAATTAAAACTTTTGAAAACCATTGCCTTTATTGAGGGTGAGCCTTTTCATTACAAATATAAAAAATTTAGGGGGGTCATTAACAAGCAAATTGATCTTAAGTTTTGTTATATCAAAATGGGAGAGATTATTAGCTTTGAATTAATTTTGGTTTTGATTAATAAATAACTTAAGCTAAATTGATTTGTATTCAACTATTTCCAACTTAGTACTTGTGTTAAATTAAAACTTATTTTGAAAAAAAAAATACTAGGTTTTTATTTTCTTAAAAATAGATGTTCCAAAATGCATATTTATACTTATAATATTTTTGAGATTTCAAGCCAAGAAAAATTTTACAAAGGATTTTAAAAGAATGTACCGACACAATGCATAAATATATCCATACTATGCTTAAAACCCTTAACGTATCGATACATATCAGCATGTATTGATACAGTGCAATGAGTATTGATACTCACCCTATATGTATTGATACATTGCTTGGCAGTGGCCAAGGTTTGGCTAAAACCCCTAAAACTATTGATACAAACCTATCTGTATCGATACAACTTTATTGGTATCGATACTCAACCTTCTGTATCGATACAACAGGCTGTAATAGTCATATTTTTAATTCTTGATTGATACTATTGGTATTATATTGATACAACAGCATGGGTCTAAATGGAGCAATCATTTATGAAGGCTCCAATGGCTCTCCAACCACCTCATTTAATGCCTAACGTTTATAAATAAATTTCAAGCTATAAATAGAGGTTCCAAACAGTTGAATAAACAAGAGATAAAAAAAAGTTAATCAAGCGTTGAACAATAAAAGCTCAAAGTCTTCAAATTCTTTATTTTTCTTGTATCAAATTTATACTCTTTCAAGTTTATTTGTATTTCATCCACTTTATACTTAAATTCCAGCACTCACCCACCTACTAGAGGTTCAAATTGTTCGCAAATACTTCATTCATATCAGAAAAAGTGTTGTGTGAAAGTGAATGACAACACTTAATAATTTAGGGTAGAATTCTTACAGGGATTAAAAGGTTCTATCTAAGCCTTAAAAGATAGAGTTGTAAAGTTATACCTTAGATTTAAAGGTAACAATTTCATTAGTGAGTTGTGGGAATCACCTTGGTAAGGAAGTGTCAAGAAAAGAAGGCATAAGTGCTGAATTCAATGACTGAACCTTTATATTATGATTGTTTGTTTTTCTTATCCTCAACTCCTTTTTTCATTTTCAATTTATTTCAAATTTGTACAAAAGATAAATTTGTGATTAAGTTCTTGTAGAACCAATTTACCCCCTCTTAGTTCAATCTTTTCTTTAAGCTAACAGAATCGACCCCCCACATATTATATATAAATTATATAAAAAATATAATATATATAATACATATCATATATTATATATAATAAAAATATTTTATGTTAAATCTCAAATTATTATACAAAAATAAAAAAGTATTTATAGTGAATCCCAAATTAGTATTTAAAAAGATAATAGAAAACAAAAATATAATCATAACAGAATGAATAGGTGACCATAACTAAATGTACAGGTGCATATAACTGTTTATATAGATAACCAAAACTAATATATTTAATTATAATATATATATTGATATATGTTTCAATATGTGAAGGGTCGGTTCCTATACAAAAGGAATCAATCCCAAATATATATTAAAAATACTATTTGAAAATAATAAAAGATTAAAAATATTTTATATTAAATCTTGAATCACTATTTAAAAATAATAAAAAATAAAAAATATAATCATAATTGAAAGTACAAATGATCATAACAAAATATACAGATGACTAAAACTGATATATTTAATTCCAATATATATATATATCGATAAGTGCTTCAATATATGGAGAGTTGGTTCCTATACTAGGGGAACCGACCCTAAATATATATTATATTTAAATTATATATATATCAAAAATAATATTTTTAAATAACAAAAGATTAATAATTGAATGTACAGATGACCAAGATTGATATATTTAATTCCAATATATATATTGATATGTGTTTCAAAATATGGAGGATTGGTTCCTATACCAGAGGAACTGACCCCAAATATATAATATATAAAAATTATATATATTAAAAATACTATTTAAAAATAATAGATAATTAAAAATATTTTATATTAAATCCTGAATTACTATTAAAAATAATAAAAATTAAAAATATTTTGTATTCTCTATATTAAATCTTGTATAGGAATTAACCCTCTATGTATTGGAACATATATAAATATATATATTGAAATTAAATATATCAGATTTGGTTATCTGTGTATTTAATTATCGGTACTTATATATTCAGTTATGGTCACTTGTACATTCAATTATAATCATCTATACATTTAGTAATGATTATATTTTTAATTTTTATTATTTTTAAATAGTAATACGAGATTTAATATAAAATATTTTTAATCTTTTATTATTTTTAAATAATACTTTTAATATATATAATTTATATATAATATATATTTGGAGTCGATTTCATTGGCATAAGAACCGACCTTCCATATATTGAAACACATATCAATATATATTGGAATTAAATATATCAATTTTAGTCATCTACACATTCAGTTACAAGCATCTATACATCCAGCTAAAGCATCTATATATTCAATTATGATCACCTGTATATTATATTTTTTATTTTTATTATTTTTAAATAATAATTTAAGATTTAATATAAAATATTTTAATCTTTGTTATGTTTAAATAGTATTTTTAATGTATATAATTTATATCTAATATATATTTAGGATTAGTTTCTCTTGTCTAGGAATTGACTCTATATATATTGAAACATATATTAATATATATATATTAGAATTAAATATATTAGTTTCAATCATACGTACATTTAGCTATAGGGCACTTGTACGTATTGGAACATATATCAATATATCTTGAAACTAAATATATATTATTTTAAATTTTAAAAAATAATTTGGGAGTTTATATTAAACTTTTAATTTTTAATATTTTAACTAGTTTTTTAAAATTTAATATGAAACATTTTTATTTTTATTATTTTTATACAGAGTAAATAAAGATTTAATATAAAATATTTTTTATTTTTAAAATAATAATTTAAAATTTAATATAATTCGAGATTTAAAATAATACTTTTATTTATAAATTTAAGATCTACTATAAAAATATTTTTAATCTCTATTATTTTTAAATGATATTTTTAGCATATATAATTTATATATTATATATAAATATAATATATTTAGGCCTTATTATTTGGCACAAAAGACCGGAGCCCAATAGAAAGTAAGATATAAAGGTAAAAAAGTAATTATATCTCATTAGTAATTTTAATAATTATTATTTTTTAGTTATAATTATTTTTTCCTGTTCCTATCTTTTCAAATATTATGCTTGTGTCTACACGCTCCTTTAGGTTAGGGAGAATTCCAAAAAGTGACATATAATAATTATTATTAAAAACGGTGAAAGCAATAAAAATAATTTCAAAGAAAGAAATCATAATTCTTAAAATTATTAATAAAGAGATTGTAAAAACCACTTTACCCCATTTTATCTCATCTTTTAGCTGCCTCTCCGTGACCCCTTTAACAAAATTTATTATATATAATATATAAATTATATATATTAAAAATAATATTTAAAGATAATAAAAGATTGAAAATATTTTAAATTAAATCTTAAATTCATAAACTAAAAAATATATTCAATCCAGAATTATAGAATAATCTCGAATTATATCAAATCTTGAATTACTATTTAAAAATAATAAAAATAAAAATGTTTTATATTTTATTATATATTGTTATATAATACATATTATATATTTTATATATAACATATAATATATAATATATTTTATAGATAGATGTTGGGTGGGAGGGGAACCGATCCCAACCCTATATATATATATATTATAGAGGGAGTTAGTTCCCTTGTAAGGGAAGCAACTCTCCCTTTTTATATTATATAATATATAAAAAATATATTTATATATTAAATATATTTATAATAATATGAATTATTACATATTTATATATTACATATTATATATACATTATATATTATATATTACACACATAATACATAATATTATATATGTTAGGGGGATCGAACCCCACCCTGCACATACATATACTAGGTAAGGAGTCGGTTCTCTTAGAATGTCACCGATTCCCCCTTTTTATATTATATATAACATATATTACATACATAATAAATTATATATTATATATAAATTGTATATATTAAAAATACTATTTTAAAAATACAAATTAAAAACATTATATATATTATATAATATTTTGTATATTATATAACTATAATATAAAAATATTTTTAATTTTACATTAAATTACATATGATAAATATAATATAATAATATATTATATATAATAACAAATAAAAATATTTATATTAAATGAATGTGTACAATAGCTCTCAAACATCATATATGTTTCATGGGTACACAGTGTAGCATAGGATCAATTTTGCTAGTGCTACACATTCATCAGAAGCCAGTTGTACATTTAGTTGTAATCAGTTGTACATTTAGTTATAATCAGTTGTATACTCAGTTATAATCAATTGTACATTCAATTGTTGGCAGTTGTACATTCGTATATCTATGCATGTACATCAAGGCATGCTTACCTACTAAGGACTTTAGATGTTCCTTACATGAATCTAAGGTGTAAGCGTATTTCGTAATGCGCCTAGTGCGTACTTGGTTTACATTATTGGTGACAGGTACACTGAGTGCATTACTTGTTGCGTGCTTTGCGTGATTCTTATGTATCTTGTCTGATGAATGCGCACAATTGCTCTTGAACATTTTTTCTTCTTTCATGGGTGCACAGTGCAACCTAGGATCGATTTTCTTCTCTTATATATTCATTAGGAGCCAATTGTGTATTTAGTTGTAATTAGTTGTACATTTAGTTATAATCAATTGTGCATTCGCTTGTTGTTAGTCGTATTTTCGTATATCTGTACATGTACATTAAAGCATGCGTACCTTTTAAGGACTCTCGATGTTTCCTATAGGAATCCAATGCGTAAGCGCATTTCCTAACATGCCAACCACATACTTGGTGTATGTTATTGGTGAAATGTACTCTAAGTGCATTACTTGTTCCACGCTTTACATGATTCTCATGTATCTTGTCCGATCATTGCACATAATCGCTCTCGGACATTTTTTCTTCTTTCATGGCTACATAATGTAACTTAGGATCAGGTTTCTACTCTTATACATTCATTATAAGCCAGTTATACATTTAGTTGTAATCACTTGTACATTCAACTGTTGTTAGTTGTACATTTGTATATCCGCATATGTACATCAAGGCATGTATATCTTCTAAGGACTCTCGATGTTCCTTACAGGAATCCAATGTGTAAGAACATTTCGTAATGCGCCCACCACGTACTTGGTGTATGTTATTGGTGAAATGTATACTAAGGGCATTACTTGCTGTGTGCCTTGCATGATTCTCACGTATCTTGTCTGGCCATTGCATACAATTACTCTCAAACATTTTCTCTTCTTTCATGGCTACAAGGTGCAGCTTAGGATCGATTTTATAATTTTGTATAATTATTAGAAGCCAGTTGCACATTCGTTGTAACTAGTTGCACATTTAATTGTAATTAGTTGTACATTTAATTATAATCAATTGTACATTCAATTGTTGTCATTCTTACACTTGTATATCTGTATATGTACATCAAGGCATACATACCTTCTAAGGACTTTTGATGTTTTCTATAGGAATCCAATGCATAGACATATTTCGTAATGCGCTTCCTGTGTACTTGGTGTACGTTATTGGTGAAATCTACACTAAGTGCATTACTTATTGCACGCCTTGTGTGATTCTTATGTATATTGTCTGACCATTGTGTGCAATTGCTCTCGGACATTTTCTCTTCTTTCATGGCTACACGGTATAGCTTAAGATTCATTTTTTGCTTCTGTACATTCATTAGAAGCCAATTGTATGTTTAGTTGTAATCAGTTGTACATTCAATTGTTGTTAGACATATATTCATATATCCACACATGTACATCAAGGTATGCCTATCTTTTAAAGACTCGATGTTCCCTACAGGGATCCAATGCATAAGCGCATTTCGTAATGCACCTACCACGTACTAGTTGTATGTTATTGGTGAAATGTGCACTAAGTGCATTGCTTGTTGCATACCTTGCATGATTCTCATTTATCTTATCCAACGAACCTGCACAATTGCTCTCAGACATTTTCTCTTCTTTCATAAGTACATGGTGCAGCCTAAGATCTATTTTCTACATTTGTATATTCATTAGAGGCCACTTGTACATTTAGTTATAATCAGTTATACATTCAATTGTTGTCCGTTGTACATTCATATATCTGTACATGTACATCAAGGCATGCATACCTATTAAGGACTCTAGATGTTCCCTACACGAATCAAATGCGTAAGCGTATTTCATAATGTGTATACCATGTACCTGGTGCACGTAACTGGTGAAATGTACATTAGCTACATTAGGTGTACATTCGCCTTGCGTGATTGTCATGTGTCCTGCCCAACAAATATGCACAATTGCTCTTCGACTTTTTCAAATGGTTCCTAGCCATTGCGATTTAGTGTTGAATCAGTTTTAGGGTCTTGATCATTCATCTTCCTTAGATGTACATTTAGCTGAAGTCTTGTGTGATTGGTGTTATGCTGACATGTACATTAACTACATCAGTTGTTTGGAATAGTTACGTGATTGTCATATCTGGTGTCTAACTAATTCGTAAAATTGATCTCTGGCATTTGGCCTTAGGTTCATGGTCACGGTTTAGCATAGGATCGATTGATGTCTTCTACATTTAGTTATGACACGGCATACATTTAGTAATGGTGAGTCATACATTTAGTCATGGTGAGTTGTACATTAAGTTATAATATGTTGTACATTTAGTTATGGTGAGTTGTAAAATTAGTTATAGTTATTCGTACATTTTATTATCATTTTTTATATAGTAATTCAAGATTTAATGTAAATTTTCATTTTATTTTTTTTATATAGTAATTCAAGATTTAATATAAAATACTTTTAATTATTAAAATTTTTAAATAGTAAGTCATAAATTTAATAAAAATATCCTTTGTTGTTATTATTTTTAAATAACTTAATAAATTTGTTATTTTTTTAAATAACAATTTAGGATTTAGGGTAAAATATTTTTATTTTTATTATATATTATGTAATTTATAAATACTAAATATTATTTTTAATTTTTCAAAAATAATTTTAGATTTAATATAGATATTTTTTTATTCTTATAATAATCCAAGATTTAATATAAAATATTTTTTAATTTTTATTATTTTCATAATTTAATGTAAAATATTTTTATTTTTATTATTTATAATATATTATTATATTGTATTTAATATTATATTTTATATTGTATATGTCTTATATAATATATTATATATAATATGTATAATTTATATACTATATATAATTTATATATAATTAATATTATGCATAATATATATAATTTATATATTTATACATATAATTTATATATAAAGCGAGAGTCGATTCCTAACAAGGGGGAACCGACTCTCCCCTGTTGCTGAGGATAAGAGCAATGGTAAAAGAAAAATGAAATCAATGGATAAAATGATAATTATAATTTTTTAATAATTTTAATAATTATTATTTCCTACTTGGGAATTATTTTTTCTACCTTTTTTATAATAATTATTTTAACATTTCACTTTGATGGAATTCTATTGCTTAACAAAATAAGAGAAAAACACTTCTAGCGTACATTTTTTAAGGTAGCTTTAGGTAAGTTTAGGCGGTAATTTTTTGTAATAATTTTTATTTTAATTATTTTATTTTTTACATATATTATTAAATAATAATATATAAAATTATTATAATTATATAAATATATCATAAGTTATATAAATCATTATCATTAAAAAAAATTTAGAATTACTAATAAATATTATAGTTATATAAATTATATTATCTATTATATAATTTATCATGGTTGGTAATATAACTTAGTATTACATATTTTTATTATAATTATATATATTATTTATATACATAAATTATGATAAAAGATAATAAAAATTGTAATACATAAATTTATTATATTTAGGTAAAAATTTTGTAAGTTATAAAAATATATTACAATTAAGTAACATAAAATCGTACTACATAAAACATTATAATTATACAAATTATATTATGTATTACATATGTATATCATCACATATAATATAAATAAGTATTACACATTTTTTTACAATTATACCTATATATTATTTACTTATAGAAATTATGATAAAATATAATAAAAATATAATATATAAACTTATTACATTTACATAAATATTTTGTAAGTTACATAAATACATTACCAATAGAAAGTATTGTTACAGAAAATATTACAATTACATAAATTATATTATGTATAATATACATTTATTATCATTGGTAATATAAATAAGTATTAAATATTTTTCTTACAAATACATATATACATTATATATTATATAAAAGATAATAAAATTTGTAAAACATAAATTTATTATATTTACATAAAAATTTTGTAAGCTACATAAATTTATTAGCAAATGTAATAGTAGTAACAAATAAAATATAATAATTACATAAAATATATTATCTAAACAAAAATTTATTATCATATGTAACAAAAATATGTATTACAATTTTTTATCACATTTACACATTAATATTATATATTACAAAAATTATTATAATATAGATAATGTATTTATGTAAAAAAAATTTAAAAGTAATATTTGTATGTAATTTATATGCAAGTTACATATAAATATTACTGAATTATACATAAACATTACATTTTAACATAAAAATATTATCATCTCTGTAATGTATCTATGTAATATATTATTTGAAGAAAATTAACTATAATTTTTCCAAAATTAATTTTTAATTTGGTATTAAATATATTATGTATGTAAAAAATTAATTTTTGTAGTAATTTTAAAAGTGAAAAAAATTTCATTTTTTTGTTTAATAATTTATTTGGGTATATTAATAACAATTATATTATATTAAGAAAAATTAATTTTAAGATAAAATTTATATTTTTATTAGTTGATAAAATTACAACTAAAGATTACAAAAATTATAAGTAAATATTATAATTTACATAATGTTTATATATAATTTGTGTAATATGTAATGCATACGCGTAAAGAATCTTTGAAGATAATGTTTGTAAGTAATTTGTTTCATAAAAACATTATAGTTTTACTAAAAAATTAATTTTATGATAACATTTAAATCTTTTATTAGTTGGTAAGAATTACAACTAAAGATTATAATAATTACACATAACATTAGAGTGAAGGTGATGTTTGTATGTAATATGTATTACATATAATGATGCATGCAAAGAATCTTTGAAGATAAGGTTTGTATGTAACAATTACATATAAAAGTTACTAGATTTACATACAAACATTATAGATTTACATAAAAACATTGCAAAATCTGTAACGTATCTATGTAAAATATTCATTTAAGAAAATTAAACATAATTTTTCCAAAATTATTGTTTACTATTTATTAAATATATTATATATGTAGCAAATTAATTCTTTTAGTCATTTTTGAAGTGAAATTTTTTTTTTCATATTTTCATTTTTAATAACTTATTTGGGTATATTAATAGTAATTATATTATATTCAGAAAAAATTATTTTATGATAAAATATATATTTTTATTAGATGAAAAGAATTACAACTAAAAATTAGAAGAATTACATGTAATATTAGAGTGAATATAATGTTTGTATGTAATATATATTATAAGTAATGTATGTGTGCAAAGAGGTTATCTTTGTATGAAACAATTACATATAGCATTATTAGATTTACATCTAAACATTATAAATTTACATAAAAATATTACAAAATTTATAATGTATCTATGTAAAATATTTATTTAAGAAAATTAACTATAATAGAAATTTAGTCGATCCAACATATATTATCAAACAAGGTCATAATTACACTAGGTGCAAATCCCCAAAGAAAAATAAAAGTTTGGATTAATTGAATCAATATTTAAAGTAGTAAATTGATGATAAGAGTAAGTATCTTACTAACTCATTGCCATTAAACAAGCTAGGCAACTATCTATACAAGGTAGGTTCGAATTCAAAACAGTAATTAAGCTTCTATCAATAGTTTATCATAAAATATATATATATGGAGAGAAGGAACCGAGCCCACGCCACACACATATATATAATATGTGGGGAGTCGGTTCCCTCGTAAAGGAACTGACTCCCCCTTTTTATATTATATATATAATATATAATATATGCATAATACATTGTATATTATATATATAATACTATTTAAAAATAATAAAAGTTAAAAAATATCTTATATTTAATTTTAAATTATTTTTAAAAAATTAAAAGAATATATAATATATACATGATATATAGTATACATTATATATAAATTATATATATAATATATATAATATTATATATTATAAATATAATACAATAATATATTATATATAATAAAAATAAAAAATATTTTATTTTAAGTATTAAATTATTATATAAAAATAAAAAATAAAAATATTTACACTAAATCCCAAATTATTTTTGAAAAAATTATAAATAATATATATTACATATAAATTATATAGTATATATTATATTAATATATATCATATAATAAAAACTAAAAATATTTTTATTAAATTTTCAATTACTATTTAAAAATAATAAAAATAAAAATATTTTATATTAAATTATTTAGAAATACTAAAAATAGTAAATATTTTATATTAAATTTTGTGAAAAGCTAAATGAACAAGAAGG
The DNA here is from genome assembly GCA_038382025.1 of Adansonia gregorii. Classification (NCBI taxonomy): domain Eukaryota; kingdom Viridiplantae; phylum Streptophyta; class Magnoliopsida; order Malvales; family Malvaceae; genus Adansonia; species Adansonia gregorii. The sequence continues at coordinate 12,738 of JBBYHO010172540.1, read as the reverse complement.
AAAAAAAAAAAGAAAACTTTTACGTTAAATGTTAGAGAGAATTTCATAAAAGTAAAATGTAATAATAATTATTAAAAAAGATGAATGCCGAAAAAATAATCATAAAAAAATAACAATTATTAAAATAATTAATAAATAGACTGTAATTATCATTTTGCTCATATTTTTCATCTCATCTTTTGGCTACCTTTCTCCTTGGCAGCAATTTAGTGGGGGTTGGCTCTTTAGGTAAGTTACAGTGAATCGTACATTTAGTTATAGAGAGTCATACATTTAATTATAATCATTTATATATCTAGTTATGGTGAGTTGTATATCTAATTATGATAAGTTATACATCTAGTTATGGAGAGTCAGATATTTAATTATGGAGAGTCGTACTCTTGTTATGGTGAGTCCTACATCTAGTTATAATCATTCATATAACATATACAATACATCATATATAATATTGTATAATATATATTAATTTAAGATTTAATATAAAATATATTTTTATTTTTTATTATTTGTAAGTGATAATTCGAGATTTAATATAAAATAATTTTATTTTTTGTTATTTGTAAATGATATTTTGAAATTTAATATAAAATATGTTTTCATTTTTTTATTATTTTAAATAGTAGCTCATGATTTAATAAAAAATATTTTTTAATATTTATTATTTTTAAATACTATTTTTTATATATAAAATTTATATTTATAATTTATATATATTTATATATAATATATAGTTTATATATATAGCAGATCAGTTCCCACACCAAAAGAACTGACTCTCCTAGGAACACAAGTGCAAAACAATAGAAAAAAGCAAAAGCAGAGAAAGTTTGATTAAATTATAATTATAATTTTTTATTAATAATTTTAATAATAGTTATTTTCTTGCTGAAATAATTTTTTCTACTTTCATATTTGTGTAAAAAGTATCACTCCATATCACATTTTTAGAATTCTCTCTAAATGTTACCTCGGTTAACCGGTAAACAATATATATATTTTTTAAAGCAACGGTTTTTTTTGTAAAAATTTTACATCTAAGGGTTTATTTTATTTTAGGCTGATGAAAAGCTTATATTAACAAAGATATTTTAAAATTTTTCAAAATCTAAATATATCCGAATCAAAATATTTGACTCCAATTTTCGACTAAAAAAAAATACTCTATTCAACTTAATAATTGGTTTAATTAGCAATCATATTATAACAAATAATTAAAGTTATCCCCTCAATTGACATTCCATTAAGGGGTATTTTTTGCAATAAATTGAAATGGAAGGATAATATCAACTGAGGTAAATTTAAGGTAAATTTATAAATATGTTATATTTATTTTAATTTTTTTTCACGTTATATTTATATTAACGGTATTTTTTTGTTCAAAATATTAAAGGTATTATATGTAAACTTTAACATGTTAATAATTTATATTATCTATTTTAATATATCTATGCATTTGTATCATGTTAGTATTATTTTTTTATGTTGTGCTATAATTTCATTATTTTTTTCATGCTGCGTCTAAAAATATCATGTCTAATTGTTATTACTTAAATAACTATAAATTTTCTATCATGGTCATTTATATAAATTTTAACACATTCATACATTCATGTAATGGTCATTTTATTCTTCTATGTCATGTAATAGTTTAGTTATTTTCCATGTAATATTCGTGTGTGATGCAACTTGAAAAACTCCTAATTTTGTGTCAGATAAATATGATTGGTTTTTTATTTTTTTAAAAAATAAGTTTATTTTATTTTTGTATTATTAAATAAAAATTATTATATTGATAAATTATGAATGAAAAATAAAATATTGAATAAAAATATGAGATGAGTTTATATATATTTTTTAACTTGAGCAGTTGAAAAAAAAATGTTGTGATGATTAAATATTAAAAATAACTATATTAAATGATGTTACAAGTTATGAAGGGATTGCGTCATGTATATATTTTAAAAATTTATGTTTTTGATTTTGCATATTTATGTTGCATTTTTATTAATTTTTATATTATAATCGTATTTAAGCTATATTGATATAACTTTTGATTTATATAATTTTTGACAGTTCATATATTTGCATGTTTTGCTTTCATAATGATGTTATTCCCTTGCCTAAGTTTAATTGGTATTATTAAAACAATTTTCAATTTTGTGTTATGTTTGTATATTTATATCGGGATCATGCTATCCTTTTGAGTAATTTTGTATTTAAAAATATCTCAATCGTCAGTGCTATGATTAATTAGTAAGAAATATTAAACAATATTGATATTGAAATGATTGAATAAAGATTTGACAAGTTAAGACTAACTTAGTCAATAATTTTTAATATTATTAATAGTTGTTATGTTTATATTTTATTATTTTTATTTTTAACATGAATTTAAAGTATGGAAATCAATATATCTAAATGAATTAAATTTTGATATTCATCTTAATTTTTTACATATAATAAATTAAATTCGTGTATTCATATTGTATCTATATTATTTTATATCTATACTTAATATAAAAATTAATATAAAGTATGGAATCAATATATCTAAATGAATTAAATTTTGATATTCATCTTAATTTTTTACACATAATAAATTAGATTCGTATATTTTATATCTACACTTATCTTAAAAGTTATTTTCAAATTGAAATATTTTGCATAATTTATCATAATAATTTAGTTGTCACTCTAAATTTATATTTTTTATATGTCATAATTATATTTAATATATTATAAACGATAATAAACCCCAAGCAATGGGAGAGTTCAAACGCTAGTTGATTTCAAAAGGTAAGTGATTTTAAGTTAAAATCTTATTTACAACTTTTTTTTTTTCAAATGAAATGATTTTCAAAATGCCATTAAAAATGAGATTTCTCTCTCATAGGTTTATTATTTGTGTAGATCTAGAAAGATTTGAGACTTGGTGGGAAGGAAAAAGAGAGGGAGGAGAAAAAATAGTAGGAGCTTAAACCCATAGGAGCGACGGCCGATGACTTCTTAGGGGGCTTTTTACAAACTTTTTTTTTTTATATAGATCTATGAGTTTGTGGGTGGATCGAGAAAAAAATTAAGTCGAAAATCAAAAAGAGGAGGTCGAAATCATGTTATGGTAAGGAAGAAAAAAAAAATTTCCATCGACTGTAAACGACGATCGCCGCCGGCTAAAATTTGGAAAACGTGGCAGTGGGTTTTGTTTGAACATTCAAATGTTCGTAAGTTCTTCCAGAAAGAGGGAGAAAATTTATGAGACAGATGTTAGAGAGAGAAATTTGCTCGAAAAAAAAGACAAAAAATAAAAATAGCTTATATTAAAATATATTTAAAATTAATATTTATATATGATATATTAGTACTTATTGTTTTGTTAATCATTTTTATATTACTTTTAATATGACTCTAAATATTATTTTTAAATATAATTTCTTGAAATATTTTAAAATTTTACAATTTATTAAAATATTTTTACTATAATTTATTTTTATAATTTTTATAATTTGGTATTAATATATAAAATTTATTTAAAAATTTAATAATATGTCAATAATATAAATAAAATTATTTATTTAAGGGTAAAAATGTAATTGGGAACCTATTCTTTGTATATTCTTTTATTATCATTTAATTAATCAAAGAACGTTATAGTATTTTCTCTTTATTTTATTCAATCCCCCAAACAATGAAATATTTATTCACATTTTATTTCATTTTCACTGAATTACTCTTCGGTTTATCCTCTATTCCATGCAATAAACCAAATTTATTCAAAGGTCTTTTTTTTAATGCTAATAGATAATTTTTATCCATATAATTATATATCTAAGACAATTAATTAAAAATATGATAAAAATATAATATGATACAATATAACAAAAATAACATAAACATATTATAAATATTTAAATATATCAAATTTATATAATATAAATTATTAATAATTTAAAATTATATATATTTTAAATCTAATTATGAGCTCAATTTGAATAAAAATGTCAAAAGAAAGGTCAAAGCTGCAAGATCGAGGCATCAAATTTCATAATGGTTGCAACTGCAGCCGCATATACCACCGTATGGTTTTGACACGTTGCATTAATGTCTCGCTTTTGATAGGTCCTACAATTTTATTTGGAAGAATTTTTATTTATGTGAAATTTTTTTTCTCTGTTTAATGAACTCAAATTTAGTTCAATGAATACCATTTTCTCGTAAAAGGAGTAAAGGTTTAATATTAGAATACACCATAGTACTAAGTCACGTTATCAGATTTTACTGGGGATGTAGTTTTAGGTGTCACAACAATATATAACACGTTCGAGTTATCGGGAATGTGAATTTCATAATCTTTCAATAAATTTAATAATATCATAAATATTATCTATGTGTAAAGCATGATACAAAAATGATAATTTTTGTTACATTCTAATTATCACTTTACGTATATAAATGTTATTTTAAATTTTAATATAATTCTTTTTAAGTTTTTAAGAACAACATGTCAAACAATTTATTATATTTTTTAATATCAAATCAATAATAAAAAATAAGATAGAAATGCCTTTTTTATAAAAATAATATATTGGCTTTAAATTTGAAAAAAAAAAAGGTAAATGGGCAATGCTATATATATA
>JBBYHO010172209.1:4939-20416 GCA_038382025.1 Adansonia gregorii | reverse complement strand
TTTAATGTTAATATGAAGAAGAAAAACTGCTATCACTACATAAAAGAAGCTTATAAATTATATATATATATATATATAAAAGAAAAAGCTATCCTCGACGGTGGCTTCTCCTGTTTAATTATTTTATATATAATTTATAAAATAAAAAAATGAAGTTGCTTTTTTACATAATTTATAAAATTAAGATAATAGCCGCTTTGATATTCTTTTAATATATATATATTTACTTATTTATAAAGGGAGCGGAGAAACAATGACAATTTGCCTTCTAAAAAAATTCAAACTGTAATCTCGAATCATCTCCAGTTCGAAAAATAAGAATAAAAAAGATAGTAATAGGTAAGAGCGAGCTTCATTTTCTGCTGAGCGGTGAAAAACAGAAAAAACTGAAGAACGGTTATAGGCGTTCTTTCTTCTTCTTCTTTTTCTTTTACTATAAACCCTAAGTCCCTATCTGAACAGCAAAGTTCCATTTTGCATATTTTTATTCATCATATCCTTTTCTTGTTTCCAGTTTCCACTCTATCCATTTTGTTTCCGACGATGGAAGGAGCACCGGACCTTCCTACGCCTCATTATGTGAACAAAAGGCAGATATGGATGCGTAGCAAGAAGGTGCTTTCACTTTCGAGTCTCCACCTTCAAGAATCAACAACTCTTCCTGATCAAAAAGACCGAATAAGTATATTACCTGAGGAAGTCCTTCACCACATTCTATCCTTGATGCCCATTGAAATGGCTATCCGGACCAGCGTCTTATCAAAAGCGTGGCGTCATCGGTGGAAACGCACCGGCGTTGTTGATTTTCCCAATTTACGCTTCTCTGATGACGAAGAAGTTAACTATACTCCCATTAATCGCACCTTGGAACTCATTGAATCTCCTAATATCGAATCATTTACCGTTGTTGGCCACGTTGGCGACCGTTCTCAACCTGACCTAGAAAAATGGGTCGATTTTGCACTCTCCAGAAACGTCCATACTCTTAGGATAGGCCTCCTGTCGGTTCCTCATTTGAAGTTGCCAGCATCTCTTTTCATCAAGAACGATCAAACTCAAAAGCTAGAGGTTCTTTTTTTGAGCTGTGTTGACTATACACCACCTCCTGGGGTGATTTTTTCAGCTTCTGGCTTTGCTTCTCTAAAGACTCTTGCTTTTACTAATTGTACACTTGCTGACAGTACTGTGGAGATGTTTCTTCGTGAATGCTTGTTTCTTGAGGTTTTGGTCCTTGATATGTGTTTTGAGCTTGTCAAAGTTAAGATCAGTGGTTCAAATCTTAGACTCAAACAGCTTACTTTCAAGTGGTATGAATGTTTTAGGGATGTGGAGGAGGACCCGAGGTTATTGGAAGTTGATGCTCCAGGTCTTTTAACCCTGATTTACTCGGGTGAATTAACCAAAATTCTTTTGAAGAACTGTCAGGGATTAGAGAAACTAATCCTGTTAGGGAAGAAAGAATCAATTAGTGGGGCATATTATGACCATATTAGAGGATTGTCCAATCAAATCACTCAAGTGAAGACTCTGGGCGTAAATTGTCATTTCTTTGAGGTACCTTTTTGGGTCTTTCCATATATATATATATATATATATGCATATCTGGTTCTTGGAATTACTTTCTGTGTTTCATCTTCTTGACCATTTTTTATTTTTTGATTCGTTGGATATTTGATTCTGACAAATGATTTTGATACTGCTTGGTGTATATAAGTTTGTGGAAAAAGAGTACTACGAAAGAGACATCCCATTCTTAGAATTCCAAAATCTTGAGCATCTGTTTTATTGTGATTCACTTTGGAGTTCGTATGAGGTTTACCACCTTGTTGGCTTCCTAGGGGATTGTCCTTCTCTTGAGGATTGTGTAATAGATGTAAGTTCTGGACTTCTATAAAACTTAATGAACATACATAATTCTTGAAAATAATTAATGCTTTTCTTCTATTACCTGTCCAATGAATCTACAGTTTCGGCAGAAATGCTGGGCTGCATTCTGCGATACCCTGTGGGACACTGTGAGACGTAAACCTGCCGAGAAAGACGTTCCACAAAATCAGCTGTATCATGGTAGACGTCTGGAAAAGCTCAAATCAATCAGGGTCCTGTGCTTTTCTGGATTTTATTATGAAATGATGCTGGTGGGGTTGTTGTTGGAAAAGGCTGTGAATCTTCAAAAATTAGAATTGTTCTGGCGGAATGATGTTAGTACCATGACTGACAATGTGTTGCAAATTGTTTTTACTTCTGACGATGCCCTAGAACTTCTTAATACAGTACAAGAAAAGTCTTCTTGTATTGAAGAAAAGGTCAATACTTTTGCTAAAGCTTCTCGTAATGCCCGAATCGTATATTGGACTAAATGGGAGTTCTGCGGGTGGTGAGTGTTTTCTGAAAAGTTTTCAATTTTTTTTATTGCATATAATACTGTTTATTCTACATAAGCTCTAATTGTTGCAAACTGAATTACTGGTACCACTTAATTTGACTATTTGTTGAAAAAAGAGGGGAAAACTTTAAAATCTGATTCCTTCAATTCTAAAGGTTACAGTGGTTCTTAATGCTTGTAACATTCTGTTTATGATTTCAGGTATAAAATTTTTGGCGTTTAGAACAATTATACTCTCAAGAGACAGACTGTTTCAAAGCATCGATCGATATGTGATTCAACTTCAAAAATATCAATGTGGTGATCTGGCCATCTTGATACCTGGTGTTTTCTTTCTGTTCTTCATTTGTCGGGCCACCTAATTGTAGGAACTAGACCAACCTTTTTTGGTGTCATCTTTACATGTTAAGCTAGCATTACAATTAGTAGAATTGTTTCCATTTCAGAAACCTTCATGCTCTCTGTTATCATTGTTGTTGAAATTACATCTCTTTTGATATTTGTTAGAACCTTGTAAGTGCTGTTTTCTTTCCTTTTTTTTTTTCTTTTTAAGGGAAGAATCTGCAATCTACATGAATGATCATTCGAATTCGATTGGTCAATTTCTTAATTTTTCCTTAGGCTTCCTGCTGCAAGTTCTAGTTTTGAGATAGCAATTAAGTCTCATTTCTTCAATTTTTCCTTGATGTATTTGAAATGTCATTTACCATATTAAAGCACAGTAGTTGGTCTTGCACTTGCTGCTGTCGTGCATAATTAAGCATATTGGAAGAGTGAGACCAATGAAAGATTTAGAATCGTGGGTTCTAATATAAACTACCATTAATATATATATATATATGAAGATTGGAGTGGGCTGCATGTTTAATATGTTGTTAGTTTCCTCTATTGTATGGTATACAACTTAATATCTTATTTATTGACTCTATTTTTGCAAGCATGGAAATTGTAAGTAGGGCAATGAGATAAAAATTAAAAAAATTGCTATATATAGTTAATTCATCAATCTTACAGATTAAATAAAACCCTTCTCAAAAAGCCTTTCAAGATTCCTCTCTTTCGATGGCTTCCCCCCCTCTCTCTCGCCCGGCCCAAAATTTCTTGTTGAAAGCTCTTCTCCGAGCTTGTCAGCTCCCCTCACTCTCTCCCAACGGCCGCTCCTTGTGGCAATGTTTTAAGCTCACTCGAGCGTTTCTTACAATCAACCAGGTTGTTCTTCGACCGGAGGGGGGCTTTTCCCGTGGCCGTTTTATATGCTGTGAAGTGGAGTAAGGGGATTTAAACCTGGTTCTGTTTGGTCGGAAAGGAAAGCAAAAAAAAAAGGTCGAAAAATAAGAATCAACGGAGAAACTATTAAAACGATGCTTTTAAATGAACGGTTACGGCAGGGCACAGCAATGAAATGATACAACACATTTAAGAGGAGCACAACAGTGAAACGGCGGGAGGTGCCGCGTTTTGAGGACCGATGCAAATACAAACAAACCAACAAAAGGAGGCGATTAAATATATAAAAAAAATAAATAAAAATTGACCATTTCCAAGCCCAATCTTGGACGTACACCATGGATTGAATCAGGGTTTTTCTCTACTTCACCATGATTCATGGTTGATATTGAACCTGGAAAACCAATTGTACCCTTTAATTTGCACCTCTAAGCTCCAATGGTCGAAAAGAAATCCATTCAAACTAATGTATTAAATAGTACTTAAAGGTTCAAAACAAGCACAGACAAGCATTCTTGACCATGGAACTTGGTTAGATAATTTAAGACCACAGCGTTGCTTAGCCAAATAACTGAATCCCTTGATGTAATTATCATTAAGGTAAAACAACAAAATGACCAAGCTAGGTTGGTCCCGAATGAATCCAAGTTCGGCGAACCACTTCCATGGATTGGCATCTACATAGCAGCAAGCAGCATCTCTTGCCTTTGCAATTGCTATGGCTGCCGATGCTATCCGCAGATTCCGCCACTGGAAACTCTTATTCCCTTGCAAATTCTTCACCATTAATGCCACTTCCGTGTCGATAATAACTGCGGCTATCAAACTGTCAGTGGATTTGAACACTCCCATCCCATCTCGTGGCCTAGATCAGCTTGCGAAACTCAGCAGTACCGCCTTGATATGTATGGTGATGGTTAATTCTATGCCTTCTCTAGGAACCATGGAAAACAAATAAATATTTACCAACATTATAGCTTTGGGAATACTTGTCGTTACAGTTATAGTCAATATCTGCACCCAACTAGGTACTGGTGTCTTCCATGTTTTCTGTATGGAACATGATATCATCATGTTTCTCATGCTTGTTTTACTAGTTGTCTTAAGTTTTTCAGCTTTAACTGTTCCAACTGTAAAGCATTATTTAGTAACTTGAATACAAAAAGAAGTACGAAATGGCCCAGAAAGAATGCGCAAAATCGAATGATCAAACTGACAAGACCTCAGAAGTGAAACTGAAAGAAGCTCTAATGAAATATTGGATGATGGATCATACCTGCAGCCCCCAGTTTGTTATGGGCAGATCAGTCACATGTACTGCCTTAGGCGCGTCATCTCTGTTGAGTGCTGCAAATTTAGCTGAAGCAATGCTTCGATTTTATCTGATGCCTGGGTCATTTCAATTTTGCAAGGGGGAATCGCATGAGAAGTGCTCGATCAATTTGGTACTTCTTACACAGGCTGTTGCAGTTGTAGTGGGTACAATTGCCTTAGGAATGAGATGGTTTCTTGCCATCAATTTCCGATGCCCAACAAGAGTCAGGAAAAAAAATTCTTGCCATCAATTTCCGATGTCCAACAAGAGGCAGGAAAAAAAAATGCTGCAGCAGAGATTACAAACTAGAAGGATACTGGATTATGAGATTAATGGAGATGAAAGAGTGCCCATTTAATCCAAACCCATGTACAGGATACGCCAATCCATTTTGCTAGGCTATGAAAGCGGAAGCTACAACATGATCGAAAGATTATTTGAAGCCATAGCAGTCATCATTTCTGGTATATTACAGCGGTTCATTTCAATCAAGAGTTCAACCAGCTCCATTGAAGAGAGGAAAGAGAGTGTTAGACACGCAGCTTATGTTCTGGGAAAAACTGAAAAGATTCTCAAACTCCTCTATATAAAATCATTTCCTGGCTTGAATCCGGATCATGGACGAGTGGCGGTCATTTCACTAACTGAACAGCTCTTTGGGTGACACTCCATTTTCAGAAGAAATTGAGTTAGCTTCTCACACTTCCTGTGAAGCATACCTAACCATTGACTAAATTTTTAATCTAGCATGAATGCTGGCAACCCCACGCAGCATTTAGATTTTGTTTAATGCATTATGATATAGAATAGAATAGTTTCTGTATTTTGTATACGGCTTGTCTCAAATGTACAATATAGTTTTCTAACCAAGAACAGGAAACAATATGAGAACTCAGGTTTCTTCCATTTGTTCTATATAAACTCAGTTTGTTTCTTATTCTGATGCAGGACGACATCAGAATTTGTTTAGAATTTAAAGTGGAACAAGGTTTTATACAGAAATATAAACAAATCGGAAACTTATCCAATGGCGGACAACTAATTCCCAAATTATCATAAACTAAATACCAACTCAACATTGTAGTATCTACCGGAAATCGGCTATATCAAAAAATTCTGTGAATATCAAATAAAAAGGTGGGGAGGGGGCAGGACAATTAGGATTGGCAGCTGGAACCTAATATTTGATGATTAGATACAGAAACAAAATGTGTGGATCAATCATCATCGTCTCTTCTTGGGCTTTCGATACGTTTCTTCAAAATGCTTGGCAATCAAGATTGTTGTACTTGCTAGAGTTTTGATGCTTGGAACATTGCATTTTTCAGCCAAGGAAACCCCGAACACAGTGCCCGCCATGAACGAGAAACTTTTCTTGATCAAACCCATCATCTCCTTATTCCCGACAGAAAGAAAGAACGTAAAAATATAATAATTATTATTTGATTCGTATGATAATTAAAGAATGCTGGTGCAGCGGGATTTCTATTGGAACTTCTTATGGACTTGAAGTGCTGCTAACGTCAATTCTTTGTGGTTGCCTCTACGCAAGTTCCGCGCCGGAGAAAGGGCCAAAAAAAGGATCCACGGGGCTTTGTCTTCGGGCCATTGGCTAAAATAAGGGAAAACGGGCCCTTCCTCTTTCAGTCTCCTGAAAAGACTAATGTTGGGCCACGTTTCCGATGAGCCTATCTTAAAAATGCTTTTGTTGATTTCATTGCTACTCGTGTCTAGCACTAGCTTGGTGGCAACTCTGAAACTTCTGACTTGATGTGTTAGTTGGCAATTAGACATCGAAGTGGGGCAATGGAAAAGAAAAGACTGCCAAAAGATTGATGTTTTGGACTGCCAAGAGAATCGACTAGGGTACAAGGGCAAAATAAGTGTCGTAGATAGAACAAAATTATCCCTCATTTCCTTGTCATGATGTATTACCTTGGTTGTTCTTTTTTAGCATTAAATTAATCAAAGCAATGCGTTTTCTTCACGCTGAATAAAATATATAGAGAGACATGAAAAACAGTGAGGGCAAGCTTGAAAAGATCGGATTGGAGGAGATGTAGCGGCAAAGCATCAATGAAAAGACAGAAGGTATAGGTTTTCTTGTGACGACGAATATGATTGAAGGTTAGGGGCGCCACAACACAAGCTGTTTCATGTCTCATGAGAGTATCGATGTTTTATCCAAACAAAATCCTTCACTCTTAGGAAGCTTGTTGACGACAAAAGCCCTTCCCATACTTGAAATGAAAACAACCCATAGTACTTTTATCATTATACTTCAAAAGCTTGTAAGTATATCTGTCATCTAGTGCTTGATATATCAGTATCTAGGACAGGTTCTTCTGCCACAATCAAAATGAACGAGTTTGACTAGTGCCTAGCAAGTGGATTATGAGCAATCCTATAACACATCCTTGTTGATAATGGTGAATAATGTGACAATGAAATTATTTTCTTTCTTCTCTCTCTCTCTCTCTCTCTCTCTCTTCTGTCTCTCTTTTTTTATGCTGAAGTCAGTAATATCATGTCATGTTTGGAATTATAATCCTATTCGAATGTTACGTGAAATTTCTATACTCGAATAATGTAAATAAGGCTCTTCGTTTTCTATACGTTTTCAAGCAAAGATATATACTCTGTCCTGAAATTAGGTCGAATATATTCATTCTGTGTTTGCTTGGTGTAAGATAAGTGAAATTCATGAAACAAAGAGCAAAGTGACATATCAATTGCATATATGACATCATCGGCGTCTCCATTCTGCAATCCAAGTTTTAGTATCGTAACTTGGAGAAATGTTGGCTACAGTAAAGCCCTCAACTCCAAAGAATAATTCCCTTGTCTTCTGTAACGCTTTCTTAATTTGTAGATAATTTTGCTTGGCACGTTCTTCAATCAAGTTGTTTCATCCCCTGACCGTAATTAAATCATTGATCCCACCACCACTTTGTTCAATGTTGGCTGTCCAAAAACAGGTAACTTTGTGATAGAATTTAAATTAAAATATCCAACGTTGGTATTCCAAAAGTTAATATATAAATTTATAAAATGTACCATTGTTTATATGAGCAACTAGCATAATGTGTAGAATTTGAATAGCTCCAACAAATGTACTGATTAGATACACGTGTATATGGATTTAGATTGTATTAAACGGTTTGTATCAAATGATTTTTGATTTGGCCGATGACATCAGGAACCATTTACAAGTAGCTCAAAAACCTCATCAACTCATTTGTTCAGGTGGAAGGGATTTGGAAATGGATTCCATGAGTCAATTTATAGCGTTAGATGTTTTGGGTTTGGAGGTTCGAAATAGCGTAAGATTCAACTTATTTTAGCCAATAATATAATATAATATGAAGTGTCGATGTCTTTGGAAATTGTCAGTAAAATTAAAAATCTTCATTACCAAAATAATTATCCTTATACTTAACTGCTAGATGTGTGTGAACTTAACAAGATAGATCATATATATGTTTTGCTTGAAACAGTTAAACAATCGTAAATCCGTAAAAATATAACATAAATAGAGTATGAATAGAAACAAGCAACAAACCCATAGTGTCGTTGGGGGGGACGAGATGTTTAATTTAAACAAAACCCATTTCTTTACAAGAGCATATTGGCATAGACCTAGCTAGAACCAAACCTTGATTTCACAATCTGAAGATGCCCTGCTTCTCCTTCATGTTTGAAATTTGAAGACAGGACAGGACAAATGGCTGTGTTTTGCAAGGGGATCGGAATTAAAGCTTTCGAGTTTGGATCACTGAACCGGCAAACAGGAGAAAAATGAAAATGGTTGAATCAAGAAAATTAAGAACCCATTTGGTTTTGGCTCAAATGCATAGCTAACCTAACAAGTTCATACTCGTCCCATTTTCTCTTTCTTCAAGCTCATAAAATTAATATTTTCTTTGACTGCTCAAGATTAAGAGGAAAAATCCTTTGTTTTCTTTTTGAATTGAAAATCAGGATTTTCTTATATCATCAGCTGCTAGATGCTTATTGGGATTTGCTGGGAACAAATGCTATGGTTAAAAAATTAATCATGTATGCCTCTCACCGAACATGTAATAGCTTCCATTAATAGCCCACATTTTCTTTCATAAAAAAATTACTCACATTTTTTAAAATTTTTTAATTAAAAAAACTATTCACATTATTTTTAAAAAAAATTATTTTTTTTATCCGCGGTAAATTCTACTAAACGTCAATGCAAGAAAGAAAATTGGTCACTTTCCTTTCCCGTCACTTAGATCTGAATAAAATGGTGAAAAAGCACGCAATTAGGCAAAGACTAAAATGCCTCCACGCAGTCCGGCTAGACCACTTCCGCACCTAACACCTGACTGAACTGTATTAAACGGCTAGCCTAGCAGTCATTTTAGTTGCTCTCGTATTGCGCATGGAGAGTGTCCAAGCCTGACTGAAAAATTCAAGTGATCCCAATATGAGTCATTGGTAAAAGAGTAAAAGTGCTAAGAGTTTGTACTCGATAACTTTTTAACTCTAATATAATTTTTAACTTTACAAACCAATTAAGATATTATCATATATTTTATTAATCAAATTATTTTATTTTATTTTATTTTCTTATTATATTAAAAATTTTAACGTCTCTACTAAAAAAATAACCCATTTCAAGTGCCTGCCATTATCCTATCGAGAATGTTTACCGTACTTTATTTATTCATTTTTTTAAAGGATTATAAGCCGTGATTAATATTTTCTTTGCCGCGGTCCATACTCACCATGTTCTCATCTCATGAATTTATTTTCTAAACATTATATTTTATCTCCACATATATATATAATAATTAAATTAAATTAGAAGCCTCCAAAATGAAAAAAAAAATTGAAGAAAAATAAGGGGAATAATAAAGCAAAGGTGTTCAACCAAATATGATCCATGTGACTTGATTAGTAGATGTCCCACTAATCAAGAAAAAAAATAGGACAGCAAAATTCAAAGTAATACAGACAAAAAACTGTTGACCAAAAATAATCTAAAGCTCGAAACTTAAAATATTATAACTAAAACATAGAGTACCAATATTATTAAACAGAATAAAGATGGAGAATTAAGCGGTACGTGTTTCGTGCAATGCATGCAAGCAATATAATATATATATATATATATGTTTCTGACACAGTGCAACAGAGTTCATGTATTCAGTACAACCAAGTTATTTGTAAACCAAGGGAAAGCCAGCATGATTGTTCAAGAGACTTTGGGCAAACATAGTTAATCTTAGGTGTCATTGGGTTTCGTTGTCTTCCAAGGTTGCAGCAAATACTGTTTTACCCACTTTGTTTATTACAACAGGTCAGCTAATCAAGCGTTGTCCCTTGTTTAGGTGGTCTCAAGGTCTCCTAGGGAAAGGTAGGGGGAAGGCACCAAGGGGGTTCATGTCGATGCTTCGGGAAAGCACTGAAAGTTCCAGCTAAAGGACATTTTGCCTTGGCGTTTCTTAATGTCCCTGACGGGCTACGAGGTAATGAGGTGAAGTCTTGACCAATAAAAGGGGTACTTCGGAGTTCCATCGGAGGTTTGGTCTAAAATTACCCGAAAGCCTGTATGTCAATACCCTTCTCTATATTGAACTATCTCTTTAATCAAACAAAGAATCTGACAGACCAAATATTTCTAAGCATTTGTTGGAGAAAGATCGCTTTTCGACCAACTGAAGATTAGGATAATATGTAAGCAAAAAGGGTTGTTCTAATAATATTTGTTTCTGCGAATAATGTTCAAAGCATAGAATCTAGGCATGCCATTGTCTGAGATTCCAAAGAAAAGATTACTGTTCTCAGTCTGAAGAGATTATATAACTTCCTATTAATGAAGCAAATTATGGTCGACTTAAATTAGCTAATTAGAAAGGGATTATAGCAACTGACAACAAATTCACTCGATATCAAATCAATTTAGTTTATGCTAATTATGGTAAGAACAATAAGGACTACCTCATCATTATCTGATAAAGCATATAATAACGGAAACTATCGACAACTCCAGATGCAAAAATCTGTGACTCATACAACATCGTACCGGCAGTATGCTATAGAGAACCCGAGTAATTCATCACAGGGGAGAGCATCAGAGCATTAATCACATATAACTCTAAGGCAATACGACTAGTTAAACATAATATGACCTAAGATAAGACTAGGTAGAGTTATGAAGTAAGGAGCAATGTAAACATTAAACTCTAGAATGACAGATTTTGCATGTTAAGCCAATAGATTTCTAAACTTGCACCTCGGTGATACCAAAGCTAAACTTGAACAGATATTTAACTGTTTCTGGCACTCATCTACCAAAGACCATCTACTTAATCACCTAAAAATTTCGAAGAAGCAGCTTGTCAATGGTGAAACACAGCAAAGGCATTCACATAGCTATTGCTTAATCAAGGAATCAATATGTCCCCATGAGAAATCTTTCTATTTATATATATTTTAAACACTAAGATCGTAAGATGGTATGGTATTATTCTTAAGAGCAGCAAGGCCAGGGGCACCCAACCTTGAACATATTTTTCATGATTCCTTGCTAGCTTTGGCACATCTTCCATCTGATCACCTTTTCAACTAACCTCAACATCATCAAGAAAAACAACTACTCTAACACAGTAAAACATTACATCAAATTATTTGGCAGATGAACGAGTTCTAAACTAGGCAATAGCTACGACCATAGCAAAAGTCATACAAGTCCCTTGTTACAATATGAATTTTATGCAACATAGTAGACAATCAGTAATTAGGTTTCAAACTTCAAACTGAAATACAATTTGATACCCCAGAAATAAAAGATTCTAAGTTATACTTGCAATTTTAGCTCTCGTTTGTTGTAATAAATACAACAAATCATCAGCCAGAAGGAAATACAGCTTCTCACTGAAAAACCAAAAGATATATCAGAATACATAGCAGCAATATCAATGTGTTGAACACAAAAGGCCCGTGCTCTACTTCCAGTAAGATTTTTACTTCTACGGGAAATACAAGTCTATGCTAGACAAGCAAGCAGAGGAGACTCACAAGCACGACAATTGACAAGCACTAAGCCATAAAAGCAGCAGAATACAGTAATTATTGACTTAATTCATACTTCTGGATAGAATTGATAGATTGTGCGTTGCTAATAAAACAAACCTCCCCCCAGCCTACACCTCAGCACCTCCAAGCTGAAGCCGAGATAAGATCCCTCTGCTCCCAGCAAAGCACAAGTGCAGTCTGGCGCTTCTCAACATGAAACCCCCTCACTTGAGCCCTCTTCACCACACATTCTGCCTGAGTTACAGCGAAGTTACTGAATGTTACAGGGGTGAGACCAGCCGAGGAAAAAAGTGTCTTCCAAAGAGGCATTTTCTCAGGCGCATGCAAACGCCCCAAAACAGTGCTTTCAATTCTTGGCGCAAGGAGGAACCTTTCAATCTTGTTTACTGCATCAGAAGTCACATTCCCGGCGTCAAGTGATTCAAATAGGTTTATATATGACTGAAAAGCATGGATTATATGCTGTGGGAAGGGCAGATCATTTCTATCACACCCTCGGTCTAAAGACACCACAATTTTTGGCGAAAGCTGCTTCACAAAGCGCAGAAGATTGGGCAAAGCAGAGGGCCGATTTGAAGAAGACCAAACGGGGAAATTCACAGCAACTGCCTCATTTTGATTTGATAGAAACAGAGGCAAAGAATAAGGGTCTTGATCTAAAGAATCAAAATTAAGGACCTCGAGCTCAAAATTTACACCAATCTCATTAGCAAATAGCACGAGATTTTCACGCATAAGCCCAAGTTCAATAGGATGGTGCGATGAAGGTGAAGCAAAGGCAGTAATTCTCAATGAAGGAGGTCCTCTACTCCTCATTGGAAGCTCCTGAATAAAGGAAGCCCACTGAGCACCAAATCCAATATCGAAGTCCACTATGTGAATTCCATCAGCATTATCAAGAGCTTCAAGCAGGGCCTGGTTGCAGGTAAAATTTACAAATTGGATAAGCGGAGAGACCTCAGAGAAGACCTTGTAAGCGCCCATTCTGAAGATAACATCAAAAGGGGAGGGGCTCCTCGAAGGCGGGTGAGAGACTGGGTTATTCATGAGAAGTAATTGCAAAGCCTCCTTGAAGTAGAAAGCAGCCCTTTGAAGGGGCTTACCTAATGGAGACAATTGATGATTGAGCCGCGCCAATATCCCTTGCGCGTGTGAAAAATTCCCAGAACCGACCAACTCTGAAGCCTTGTAAAGCAGTTCGAACAATGTGGCTTGTTTTTGCTGGTGCAACTGGTACTGATGTTGTTGCTGTTGTTGACCCATCTCCTCTCCTGGGCTCGACACTTTCTGTTTTACCACCATCAACGGCTTCTGCTGAGGAACAAACTGGACTCCCTGAGGAAACCCCATATGCTGTGGCTGCTGCTTTCTCGTAAACAACTCATGCCTGGCATCAGAAAATGGTAGTTTTGGGATCTGAGAATAAAATTCTAAGTTACCAGGATTGAGTCGCACTGGTAAAGGCTGAAGGAGGTGCTGTTCTTGAGGTAATGGCAAGGAAAATTCTGAATTTTGAGGATGCTGTTGATGCCACTGCTGACCCATCAAAACCTGTGGTTTCAAAATCTGAGGTTTCTCTTCTTGGTTTTCAAGATATTGACCTTGCTGCTGCTGTTGATAAAACATAGGCAAAGGAACAGGAAGACCAATATTGTTAGCTGGTGAAGTGAACATTATATTTTGAAGATTTGTATTCGACCCATCGGTAGCACCAAGAACCTCATGATTCTTAAGCCCATCAATTGAAGTACAACTTGGCATGAGTGAACCACTCTTTTCATTCCCATTATTGTTGGCATTTGGCAAGAACGCAGAACCAGGAAAACCACCCAAATTAGTAGCAGCACTTGAAATCACATTTCCAGGACCAGAACTAACAAGGCTACCAATTGGGTCAAACCCTGGACCCTGGTCAACAATCCACAACCCTGCATTGCCTTCAAAATCAAGACCCTGATTAGGACCAGCACTCCTACTTTGAAGCGGCTGTTTGAGACCGAAGGAATGGTCATCCGCGTCACCAGCGATCCAACGCATAAGCGAGTATTCTTGACTCGGTGGCACGGTTGATTCAGGGAGCATAGACTCCCAATCTTCCAATCCCATATTGCATCGTTGGGCACCTCCAGGCCCTGCAACAAGGTCTAGTTCACTCGGGATCGGTTGAAGTTCTGTGAACCCTTCTTCTTTGTTGTTGTTCGGAAGTGAAGTCTTAGGTGGTGCTATGGAGGCCGCCGTGTTGGTGGAGTTTTCGTTCGAATTACCTCCGCCGCCTGCACCGGCGGCTCCAACGTTGAAAGAAGAAGAGAGAGTGGACGCTGAAGTGGGTGGGCTTTGGCTTCTTCTCATATGAAGAACAGAACTTGGTTCTTGTTCGTTGTTGTAGCAGAAGCCTTTTGCAAAGGTAAAGCTATCAGTTTCTTGCTGCTTTACCCACTTTTCCTGTTGACAAATCGAAGCAAACCCCGCAAGTTCTACCGCCCCTTTACCCTGTAATTGAAAGTGCATTTGTATTTGAATACAAACGAAAAGACAAAGCTGTTTTGGAGGATCAGAGATCAGAGAAAGACTATATATATATATATATTTTTTTTCCTTCAAGATTTTATCAAACACATCCTATCCTTCTTTGTATGCCATGAAATCAATCTCCCAACTTCAACTAAAAAAAAGACCCATTTCACCAAAATAGCTCCTTTTGTTGTTCTTCACCCTATTCTTTCTCTTTCTCTTAAGCTCCATTCTTCTTCTTATCTCCCCTACTCAATCTTGCAACAATTCCATTTTTTTCATTTCCATTAACAATTTTTTTTTTTCCTTGTATCCCTCTCACAAGCTGGAGTTTTCTTCTTGTTTGTTGTTTGCTGCTAAGGATGTAGTTTTAGCTTCTTTTTTTCTCCTTCTTCTACTCTTGTGCCGTAAAAGTACTCTGTACCCTTCCCTGTTCTGCCGCAGATGCGTGCATCGCAAAAAAAGGCAATAAATTGCTCTCAGTCGTCTCCATTACTCTCTCTCTCTCGTCCCTACCATTCTGTCCGTCAATATATTGTCCCATTTTCTATAAATTTTGTAGCCTTTTTATTCTAATGCACCCACCCATCTTTCCCTCTCTCCTCTCTCTACATTTCTGGGGTTACTGTCACCACCACCCAACTGTGCTAACACTGTATTGTTTTTCCCTTATTTTGTAAGGCATGTATTGTCCTTTAAAAAAAACTTAACTACTACCGTACTAAAAAAAACGAGGGTAAGTGGTCATTTGAGAAACTCTTACCATTTTCTTCACCTTGTGGGCACTTACCCATTGAATTACACTGCAAGCCATATTTTTATTTTCAGTGTGACTGAATTATTCTTAAGTTTTTGGATAGTGGATGAAGAACCATTTGATTTGATTAATGATTAATGTAAAGCGTAGACTGACTTCTTTTTACCAAAACAAGATTATTATAACTTTATTTATTAAAAAAAGAAG
>JBBYHO010171991.1:0-37805 GCA_038382025.1 Adansonia gregorii | reverse complement strand
ATGAGCACAATGAACGAGATTCTAACTACTATGCTTTCTTATCTAATACATGTGTTGGGCACCCCTATATTTTCATATGCCTAAGAGAATGTTTATTGCCCTTCCATAAGTCCTATGGAATTTTAAAATCTAACTTACTGGAAACCTGATTTAAAATATAACATGCTATTTGTAATGCTTATCCCTAAAAGGATATTGAGTGTTCCAAATAACTTGCCATGAATCGTACCATATCCAATAAGGTCTTATTTTTTTTCTCTGCTACACCATTATGTTGTAGAGTACCTGGTGTAGTCAATTGTGACAAAATCCCATTCTCTATAAGATGTCCTAGAAATTTCTCAAAGAGGCACTGACCATCTTGATCAAATTGAAGTGTTTTAATAGACTAACCAATTATTTGTCCACTTTTGCATGATACACTTTGAATTTATCAAAGGTTGCACTTTTGCAGTGCATCAGGTGCACATATCCAAATCTTAAGTAATCACTTATAAATGATACATAGTATTCATACCCTCCTCGTGCTTTGACATTCATGAGGCCACATAGGTTAGTGTGCATAAGTTCTAGAGGTTTTTCAGCCCTTGTTCTTTTTGCTCCAGAAAACATCTTGGTCATTTTACCTCCAAGACAAGATTCATGTTAGGGAAGATATACCTTGTTTAGAGATTTTAATGGACCATCATTTACCAATCTTTGAATCCTTTCATCTAATATGACCAAGTCTTAAATGCTAAAAGTATGGCTTATTCAAATGAGAAGTCTAAAGTTATTCGTTAATTCAGTGTTAAACAATGAGTACATCTTTAGTTTGATCAGACAAAGATTACAATCCATTCTTCTAGAACAAATAAAAGATTTGATTTTATGAATCACTGTAGCTTTATTAAAAGAAACTAAATAAGAATCTTTAATTAAATAAGCAACTGAAATAAGGTTCATCATAAAACTAGGAACATAAAATAGTCTTTTAATTGAATAAATCTAAATTCATCAAAATAAAGATGTATATCTCCCACTACTTTTGCTAAAACCATGCTTCCAATACGATTCTTAGTGAGAGGCTTCTATCAAGTTGACTTTTTATTTCCTTAAACCTTTGCTAAGAAACATAAACATGATTAGTGGCTCTAGAATCAATGACCTAAGTGTCTTTTGAATCTTCCACTAAACAAGCTTCAATGTAAAGAAGATCCACACCTTTTCTACCTTTAAAATGAAGGATTCCTTGTAAGTCTTCCTAAAGTGACCAATCTTTGCACAATAGAATCATTTTGACCTTTTAAGGTCTTTTGGCTTTTTTTTAACCTTCGGATGAAAGAGGAATAGAAAACTTAGAAGCCCTTTACTTCTTGGAGTTTTGCATTTTCTTTTTCTATTCCTAGAATAAGAATTCGAAGCAATAGCCAGATTTTTCTCTACCTGGGGTTGGTGGCCATCATTGAGAATGAGATCATAGGCCTGTAACTCCGTCATGAGCTTAGTGAGACCAAACTCTTTGCTTTTCAGATTAAACACAACCCAAAAACTCATAAAATCCTTTTAAACACCACATTAATCTGGGTGTTGTATTCCAACTCAGCCCTATTTTCAGTAGCTTTAGCAAAGTACCCCATAAGTGTGAGCATATGATCCTTTATTGGAGTTCTTATTTTTTGCTTACAGTTTGTTAAAATTGTAACAGCGAATTGTCTAGCCAACTTAAGTTGGCCTCCAAACATATCCTTCAAATTATATCTGATTTATCAAGCATTGACATAGTTCACATGTTTCTTTTGCAAAGCATTTGACATGCTAGCCAGCATATAGAAATATGCTATTTCATTAGACTTTTTCCAACAATAGTAAAGTAAGAGAGCTTGTCCACTAAATGCATCATATGGTTGCTCTGGTGGGGAAGGTTCGTTAAGTATAAACTTATGTTTCTCGTAACTAAGAAGGATTAATACGTTTCGTTTCTAATCTTTAAAATTATCTCTATTCAATTTGTTATCAATGAGAATTTGAATAAGAGGTATAGGTGACATTTTGAACTAAAACAAATAAATATATTCGAAACATTAAAATCATGCTCCAGCTAATATAGATAAGATATTTAGTAATTAGACATTATATGTTTCTATATTAAATCCTTACAAAAAAATGTAGCATTACAACAATAATTTTCAGCATCTATTGTCTTAAGCCACTAGGGGGTGGTCATAATTCAAATATCCAAAAACAAGGATCCCATCCAATTAATATATGTTACCTTAATTTTTCTTAGGTTAAGCCGTAAATTAGTAACTGTTTATTTGGCAACCAGTTTAACTAACAAAGCTCCAAGAGGAGGTTATTATTAAACCAGTTTAAGTGTATAACCAATATTTACAAAACCCAATCCATGCACTATTCAAGTCATCAAGGGATGATCTTGAATGAAACATGCCTAAGCACATTGCACATAAGAGATCCAATCTAGATCTAATTGTATTAAATCTAATTGTATTAAACTAATGCAAGGGTGAAACTGGCATGAGATGTTACCATACATTCATATATGTTTTAATAATAGAGGTTGTATGTTTTGTTTGAAATTCACTATTTTAAAAAAGTGTAACGTTTTAATATCCATGATTAATGTAAGTCTAAATGGCATTCACCTATACATACATCCATCAACAAAGTATATAGACGAAAAATATTTAACAAGCCAAACCATGATCCCATCCTGGAAAATAGAAAAAATAAGACTACAAAAATTTCATCCAAAGCATACTTTAAGATTTGAATTTTTTTGCTCTATCTTTAAGCATCGGTTTTCATCCATGTAATTTGTTTATTTATATCCATAAAATACTTCAAGATAACCATCTTTATAATATGATAAAAAATAATTTCGAATTAAAACATCTAGCCTTCAACATTTACAAGCTCAAGCTTATTGTTCATGAGAATTTTTTAGAAATATTGCTTGGAAAGTCTCCTAAGGTCTGATTCCTAGCTTTTTCTCAAAGCTTACATAAGCCCTGATATATTAACTCTAGACCTTATATGGGCACAAAAATGCCATTAGGGTTTAAGCTTTGATGGTTAAATAGGCCATATTTGGTGGTTTGGCCATGCACTCAGTGCATATATGCTCAGGCTAGCAGGTGCACAAGTACGCATGCCCATTAACCTCAACCCAACCCTCGAGTGTGATCGAGTTGCACCCTTGTTGCTGGGGTGTGGCTGCACCCTAGAAGCACCCTTGGAAATTGGGGCTACAGGGGTTTGAACCTCAGCAACCTTAAGTAAAGGTTTTTTAGTTTTCAGGGTTTTTTCAATGCAAATAACTATTCCCAAGAAATCTACTTACTATCAGGCCATTAGTTTCAGATAAAAGCTGTGATTCTATAATATAAGCTATTGATTCTAGATAGCTTTCTAATTATTAGAAAATAAACAGTTTACATAATAATTTAAAGGAAAAAAAACCTACATGATGATGATAGATCACATCTAATTACAAACCAAATAAAAACCTAGATACATTAATTATAAAATCTAAGGGATCATGATCGGTAAAAAATGATAATATAAATCATGATAAACAACATAATAGAAATCATAGAATATAAGCTCCCTAATAATGAAATCAATTCCTATTTAAGGAAATTTTCGAATAAAAGTTTTACCTATATAATATAATCATGATCTAGCTTAGATACCAATTGTTGGAAAAACTAATGCATTGTGGAACTTTTAAATTTTTTTTAATCTAATTGTATTAAATCATGTTGTTATATTCAATGAAACCAACTTAATTAGTTATATGAGTTGCAGATCTAAAAATGCCATCCAAGAATTCCTAGATCCGTGTGAAAGTTTCAACCAATTAACCTTCTCCATTATTCTCTAATTCCCAGATGATAAAGTGTGTGGGTACTTTTTATCTCAATCAACTTCGGATTCATAGGGCTTGATTCTCTTTAATAACCACCTTGTGCCACTAGGCTTAGAATCATGACATATTGTGATTAGAAATCTCTAGGTGTGGAGCCAAAGTCTAAAGAAAAACCCTAGGTGTAAGCTTTTTATTTAAATAAGATAACAAGGTAGCCCTAATTTTAATTTTAATTAAATAATTATTTTATTAATTTCGTAAAAAACCTATATATGGTGCCAACCCTAACATGGATGCCCACTATAATTTGACCAAACCCTACTGTCCATAGACAAAATTTTGGCCCAAATTTATTTTATGAAATTTAGCCTGTTTAATTTGAATACTACTTTATTTTGATTAAATTGCTAATTTTATTTAGCTTTATAAATTTTGCATATCTCTAATTCTAATTCAAAATAAAATCATGATAATTTTACTCAAATAGAATAATTATATACTAATTATCAAAATAAAATTAACTATAATAAAATAATTATTCATCATAAATTAAAATAAATAAATAAAATAATATTTTAATTTTTTTATAGCATTATTCAAATTTAATTTATAAATAAATCTTAAACAAATACTTAATAGATATTAAATTAATTATATAAATAATTGATTTCCCTTATCTATTTAATGTAAATTAATTCTTATATTTATCAAGATAAATATAATTAATTTAAACTACTAATTCTTATCTAGTTAAATATTTAATCAAATTCAATATATATTGTTAGTAAATAATACCAAAAAAATCATTTTTATTTGTTACCTAAAAAAAATGCCCACACTCCTAAAGTGAGTGAATCTAGTAACCACCTTTAGGTAATAAATCTATGTCTCTATTTAGGAGTCAAACCACTCTAGATAACCAAGGTAAGCCATCTTCCCAATTGGATTTAGATGACATAATAGCCTCAACATAAGTTAATTGCTCACATTAATCCTGGGAACTATGGACTATCGACTTAGACTACTTACTTGGAATGTTGTCTTCCCACGCATAAAGTCCATTATATGCAACATTCTAACGTATAAATACAAGTAGTCAATGAGCCATGTTTACTTAAATTTACTTTAGCTTGTAAATCCAAATGAAGATGGAATTGCAATGATATAATGAAAACTCAAATATATATAAACAATAATTCAAATTAATGAAAGGCATTAAAATGTTTTTCATCCTTAGGGCATTACTAAGACTCATAATTATCTTTAATAACTATTCCCTTCTTATCTAATTTAATACGAGCTTTGGATGAGCTGCTTCCAACACTAGACTTTAGCCTTTCTTCAACCTTAATTTTTTTTCCTTTGCCTTTAAAGGTATCTCTTTTCCCTAAGTCTTTTTTTATGGCCTCATCGATCATCCTATAGAATATAACTATATCTACAAAATTTTTCCAAATACTTTTAGCTACCTCCTCATAATAAGGGACTTGTAATGGTTGATGAACTTAATAATCATCTCTTTCTCTATCAATAAATGGTGAATTTGAGTGGTTTCTTCCATCGACCTCAAAGATACCACTTGAAACTTTTATCATCTTTTTTCCATGCCTATAAGATAGAAACAATTTAAAACACAATCGGTAGTGGGTTTTTCCTCAGCCATGTCATTAATGGATTGATTGATCTATTCATCTCGTTCCTTATAGAACTCGATTTTGAACTTGTTCATCATCCCCTAGACTATCTTAAGGAAAAGTGGATAGCATTGCAGATTGTGCTCTTGACTACAGTGGCAGCAAATTGGTTCAATGGTCTCTTTACTCTAGTTTTCAACACCTGACACTATTATAGCCTTCATAAAAGCTTGTTATACCTTACGTTAGAGTTTTGACTTCTCTACTGCTTTTTTTTTGCCCAACATCTTTTCCTATTGATCACTACATCCACTATTGGCTTTGCATGGTTAGAAAATGGATTGGCTCCAACATTTGGTCTAAGCCCTTGTTTAACCTTGACAAATATTTTTCTAACTGGCTCTATACTTTTCTCTTGAATAAAGTGCAATTCTCAATAGAATGACCTTATGCTCTAGCATACTACTCATAATAGGCATTTAATCATACCATTTAGGATATGGAGTTGATCTTTGGTTTATGAATATCAAGGTCACTAGCTAGCTTGCCAATGGATAGTAGTAATTCTCTTTGTAAGAGTAAAAAGGTGGCTCAAAGTGTTCCCTTTCCCAGAGTACCCATAGATTATTTAGAGCTTTTCGGGCTATGGGGTTGTGTGCTTTGAGTAGTTTTTTAAGCGAGATTTAACATGAAACTCATTGTTAGAGTGAACCTAGCAAAATGAGCTATAGTTGGGGCACTAGTGAATGAGGGCTAAAATCTGAATACATCATGTTTTAAAAGTATATAATATGTGCTAAAAGTGAATTTCGAGTGAACCTAGTAAGGCTTTCACTATAGCATTAACCTCTTTCTACCATGCTTTTAACTTTTTACTTAACCCCAGAAGATTCTTCAATGGATATCTTTCCACTGTCAATAGCGCCATCAATTATTTTACATAATATAACCATATTGACATAATTCTTCATGGCATTTCCTACCAACCTATCATAGTAGAGAGTTCATAGAGTGTTGATAAACATGACCATCATCTTTTCCTTGATCAAAGCGAGTTGAACGTGAGCTACTTCTTTTTTCTAGCTTTAAGCATACTATCTGAAGCTTTTGGAGGCTTTCTTGTCCATGTTTATAAAAGAGAGGTGATTTGGGGCCTAGTTGGATATGTGCTTATATTGATCAAGGAAAGCACGATCCAAATCTGCCCATCTTTGAATTCTCATGGGATCTAGCCCTATATACTAGTGAATGGCTACCTCTGTAAAGTTATCTTTGTAGTAGTGGTTAAGTAGTTTTTCAATTTTCTCGTACACAACCATCTTGCGATAGTACATACAGAGGTAGGCAGCAAAGTCTTTAGTCCCATTGTATTTTTGAAAATCAAGCATTTTTAATTTAAACAGGATTACAAGATGGAAAATCAATCGCAAAGACTTGATGTCTACAATCCTAAAGTTGTCACTCTTTTTAACAGCATGAAAATGTTTTTCCAATGACTTATACTTGTTTAAGTCTTCATTATTTTCTAAAAACCTTTTTGTTCTTTGCTGCTCTGCTTAATTGCCAAGATCTGGGACTATAGGTCTTACCGATGATGAGCCTGCACATAAAAATCCTCGAACTAGATGGGGTGCCGTTAGCGCTTGTTTTCCATTTTTCTTCAAAACCTTAGATAATAGTTTAGTTAATTTTGCAATCTGAGCTTGGATTTCTTCATTCTTATAGAGTGATTACTCCTAAAACTCCTTATACATGAGCTCGTGTTGTTTGATGCATGTTTGGTGATTGTTTCCCATGGCTTTCTAGAGATTATGAGTGTTATACCAATGATGAAAGGTAGGTTTCATATTTCAGAGTACCTTCACTTTGTATTATTGCTGAATTAGATTTTTACCAATATGTCATAAGCATATTTGATGAAATGATGGTAAGGATGCTATCATGATAGTAGATGACCATTAAAATGAATGAATACAGTAATAAAAGAATTAGGTTAGTCATAAAAATGTAATAGGGACAACTGGATTAAGAGTTTCACCAATAACGTTCTTTCATTAAAGCAACAAAATATCCTAATTACATGAATTTGGAAATGTTTGATATGGTTACATTGCTTGATCACATGTTTCAAGAAATATAATAGTTCTTGTTCATGAGCTTTGATGGGTGTCAAAGATTTAGCCACATCTATTATGAACTTAGCCTCCAAATTGAGTTACCTAAATCTACTCAGTGAGATCATAGTAGTGGTCTTGATAATTCTAGCATATGTGATTAACCATCTGTAGCCACTCTTGCTTTCGCTATTTAGAGGCTTTTACCAATTCATTAACTTAGCCTTTGTAAGCTTGCAGGGAATGCTCTAAATCTTAAATTCTCAAGCTTTCAAACATCTATTCTTCCTTCAGTAAGCTAATATGAAGGCACAGGTTCTAACAAGCTTTTCCCTATTAACTGTACATTTTTTCCAACAAGCAACTTTTTTTCAGGGACAATAATTTTTACCTTCTATTCTGCTAATGACTTTCAAGGTGCTAAGACTTGCTTTTACTAAATGCCATATAGTCTTTTGTCAAATCTTAAAATCCTCTTTGAAGCGATTTTTCTTTTTGACAGCTCAATTTATTTTACCATCCTAAAGATAGAGGTCAATCTCTAATTGGCTTATTTCTACATTTGAACAAGTGATTTCCTTGGTGAAGGTTGATTTTTCTTTTTCGAACGCATGCTTGAGTAATTTTATTTTAGAAAGATCAATTGATACTTATGATATTCCAATACCAAACAAAGGTAATGCATCATTCATGCAATAAATTCTCTATTCATAATATCTTGGAGTCATACTACTTCCTCTCTAATACCTTTTCATACATCAGGTTTATCTCAAGCATGAAAGGCTAGCTAAACTCTTAATTTGTAATTAGGCTCACCATAATCAAAATCCTACCGCTCAAGTTCTTAAACAAAAGGGATGAACAATCAGCATTAAAATTATCATAGAACTAAGAAGGTGCATAGCTAATGCTTCCCCATAATCTAATAAGTGGCACATAACTGTAATCTTTACATTGGTATATGATTATTTATGGTAAAAGCTAAAGGTTTTCAATGCCACCTCTTCTCTTTCAAGATTCTAGGATTTATGGACCCATTGCTCCTTAGACTTGGCTTAAAGGCATTCCTTTTCAACGACCTTAGAGATAAGGCTGAAGTTGGGTGAAAAATTGTACGATATTTTCTTAACTTCAAAGCAAAAATGGTTGACAAGCTAAATGTGAAAAGGCTATGTGCATCAATAAAGTAACTTTCCCTATTTTTTCCAAAAACTGAGAGCTCAAATAGTTTTCGCAATGATGATAGGTACAAGATTGAGTTGCAGCATGATTGAGAAAAAAGATCTACTATTGTCCCTTCAATATAGCCTAATATTTTCAAAAATATGAGCAAACCATATATATCCAAAGTGTAGCATTTTGAATTTTTTGTATATTAATAATATTTGCCATTGCTTCCTTTAAGTAGGCCAATGAGATGCACTCACAGCTTCTCTTTATCCTAATATGATTCTTGATCTAGAATTCGGTTGCCCTAAGAATCTGACCTAATCTTTTCTTGAAGGCTGGAGGTTGCAAAGCCTTATAGTATATTCTATGGTCTTGGCCTTCTTAATGTTTAGTAATATGGTATATTTATCAACTATTGGGACCAAATCCTCATATTGAAAGTGAAGCATCTATATGCTAGGTTCTAGAACTGAGATGCTACTCATAACAAGCCGACATCCAAATGGATCTAGAGTAAAAGGGTTATGTCTCGGTATCTTTTCAGGAATGATTCCCTCTCGATATTATTCTAACTAGTCCATATATGCTTTAAATCTTGCTAATCATTCTAACGGTATGCTATCTTAACCTTGTCATGCATCATTGAGACATACTCAAGTTTAAAAACGTCCTCATCTTCCCATTGTTGATGCCTTGACCATGCTCAAACTTTTTAAAAAACTTCATGTCAAAAGTGGATTGCTGCTCTATGACAAACACCCCTTGTTAAAGACTAAACTATTGGCCAATTTTCTTATGACGACGATTATGATGAAATATGCATGTGACAAATAAAAAACAAAAAGAAAATGAGTTAGTGACTATACAAAATAGCAAACATAAGAATAAGGGAATAAAACAATAGCAACAAAAATTGCCCTAATAATAAGTGATACGATTCTAAGGTCAGAATGACAATTGTGAATGTTGTGATAATAAACAGACAACATGGCGATGTGTTTGGGTTAAAAATTACTTTTAACAAGGTGACAAAATTCAGCACAGGGATAAAACTGATTGATTTAGTGGTGACATTCGTTTATCACCACCTATGGCAGGTAAAATATGACTTTTTCAAGATGTCATAGGACATTATGGGCGATGGCATTCGCTTGTCATCACCCACTTATTGAAGAAGGTTAGCCTTTGAGCATAAAGGCATGCACTAAGGAATGATATGAAATAAAATGATGAATATGAGTGACAATGTTCCTCTATTATTACCTACATAAACATGATATATATATGTAAGACTAAGGGTAAAAAGTGTTTCCTTAAGTGATCCTATTTTTTGGGTTATTCTAGCAGCACTCCGGTATGGTTTGACATGATTTAGATCATAAAGTTCACTGTATGGATTTAGGTTCATGCCTAAATTGGTATCCAAATTGCTTTTTCATCCTATAAGGATAGCCAAGGCACCCTAATACTAGGACCATTGCAGGTTTAGTAGAATAGGTTAATCTAGCGGATGTATTTTCTTATGCAAATACAGGGGGTACTCACAAGAAATATAGGTAATTTACACACCAAAAGATCTTACCATGCATATATGAAAGGGCACTCATAAAGGCAGATAGCTCACTTCACCCTAATAATTAGGATGCTAACCTTACCATGGAGTCTAGTGGGAATCTAATGCAAATGTATGTGCACGATATGCGTCGAGGAAATAATCAAACCTTTTGTTTTACCTCTATCTTACCATACTTATTAAAATTAGCATTTATTCGTAGCAGAGTAGTCCTTGACAATGATGAGCTAAATCATGAAAGGTAAAAGGTTAAAGATAAAGATAAAAGGAAATTATATCTAAATAAAAACAAAAATGATAAAACCTAAAAGTAAATGAGATATAGCTAGTCATTGGGCTAACTTTCTAATGATCCCAGTAGAGTCATCAAGCTATCGCTATGCTCTCTTTTTCCTCAATGATCCGCAGGAGCACATTTGACTAAAAAAATGGTGAATGGTTATATTGGTTGGAGCCTTTGAGTTATCCCTTGATTAAGATTGGAATTAGGCATAGTGTGAAGGGACAAAAGACCATCAAGTGAATCGTTCACCTTACTAATCTTGAGAAGCTACCATGTGGTTGGTCATAAATTTTGATTCACCACTGATTATTTCAAACTAGGCATGATTAGATGCCAATTAAAAATAATGTTCTGAGTTATAAAACTCAAAACATTAATTTCAAGGTCAGCATGGTCCAAAGACTTATTGGTTGGCTTTAGGAGTTGCTTGCGCATAGGGAAAGATTAGCACCCCATGATGCCCAAAATTGGTACTTGCTAATTATATCTTGTTTAGTTTTAGTTTAATTAATTTCACTTAATAATTATTTTGATATAATCCCCATTGACACATGAAATTGTAGATCTAGGTTTGGAAGGAAATTTTATATCACCTATACACCCTGGCAATGTGGAGAACATGGGGGTTTTCATGAGAATAATCTCCATATTAGATTTTGAAAGTGTAGATACTTCACGTGAGGCATTAAAGAGATACCGACATAAAATATTTTTGAAAACTATAAATGAAAGATAGTCACTATAAAAGGGAAACATGTTAGTAAGACAAAAATGTAACAATATCACATAAAAAATAATCATACACAAAAAACATAAAAAAGGAAAGATGATAGAAATGTATCTTGTAATTGTCTTCAATTATTGAGAAGCAACTAAAATCACAACTTTTAGATCAATAAATTTGTAGGCCACTTAAGATGTGAAAAAAAAAGTTTTAAGTAATATGGCCTAGGATGTTTGGTAGAGAGAAAATCTTTGGATTAGGATTGGAAAATAAAGTTAGAGTATCATGGTAATAATTTGGACGTGTTCATAGGTCTTTATTAAGTGATCATTTAGGTAATTTTGAGAGAGAGGAAATTTAGATTTTAAATGAAAAATAGGGTTGAAATATCCCCTCAAAGAGTAAGGTTAGAGTATCCCTAAAAGCAAAAATTTTATTTTTTTAAAAAAAGTCTTGATTAAAGAGAAAATTCAAGTTTTGAATGAAAAGTAGGGTTGGAGTATCCCCTCAAAAAAGAAAGGTTAGAGTATCCCCAAAAGTAAAATTTTTTGTTTTAAAAAGGTCTGATTAGGAACCCTAAAAAGATTCGAGAAAGATAAAATTCAGTCAATATTTGAAAAATAGGGTTGTAATATCCCAGTTGATGAAAATTTTGATGCCTGTGGAGAAAGTTAATACTTTGGATAAAAAGTATTTTGGAAATAGAACCCAAGAATTTGAATAAAATTATCTTTTTATTTTTGCCTTGATCTAACCGTAGAGTGCGTATGTTTATGATGTGACACTATATGGAGTTAATCGGTTGCTTTTCAAGACATTTAACGTAGCGATAAAAGTGATTCAAAAAATTAGATTAACTTTAATTCCAAAAATAGAGGATAGTATCACACTGTCTCCCTCCTTGAATTTATTTTAAGTAAATTTAGAGGTGTTAGGAAATATTGAAAAGGTAACTCAATAATGTTAAATGTAATAACACTCGAGAATCTTAGAAAATCTCTTTCTAGGCAGAATTAATTTTCGATGTTGGGTTCATTTTGGCAACATGTGTTGAGGAATGGACTGTGGAAAATTGTCCCAAACTCACTCGATATTATAAATGGCAAACGATACCTTTCTAGAAAAGGAATTTCATAAACTTTCTAGGAAAAATATTTAAAATTTTCAATAAAATCATCTGTGGGTCGAAATGAGCCATACAGAATATAGTTTGCTAGTTTTAAGGTTCCAAACAACAAAGCTTCAAAAAACCATAACTCCATCATCCAGAATGGTCCAGGTACAAATGAGGCACTGTTAAAAAGGTAATTCAATATTCTTTTAAGGAAAAAATCAAAAATTATAAAAAATGTTTTTGGTCTCGAAAATAATTTTTTATGGTGAGGACAATGCTATTAGAGAAAATAAAGAGTTTTTTTATTGGTATTTTCAAGTTTTTTAAGGCTTAACTCAAGCCAAAGACGTCTAAACATCTATGATATAGAGAAAAGACTGACATTTTTCATGAGTTCAATCCATAATCCTAAAGTAGCTTGGAATGATTAAACAACCCATTGAACATCCCATAAATGATGATATTAAACTCAAGATCAAGGCTTAATGTTTTATCAAATAAATGGGTCATTTTCCTAAGCAAATAGCATTTTGTATTCAACCATGAATCCATACATGGAAGGTTCGATTTATCCCTAAGATTAGAGGACCAGTTTAGTGAAAACATAACATCCTTTCCAAGTTCCATCTATTAGAGTTAGCATTGACTTAACTTAAAGTTTTTGAAAATTAACTTTTTTTTGGCAACAAATAAACAAGCATTTTGAGAAAAAAGGTATGAATAAAATGCAACATACATAAGAATAAACATGGACAACATATTCAAACAAACAAAGATGATATTTTGACAGTGAAATGTGTGAAAAAAATGTTTGGTGATGACAAGTAAGATGCATGAGAATGTTAGCCTCATGAATGACATCAAGAATCAAGCTATGCATGGTATGAACATGTTTAAACAAAAGAAAACATGGTGGAATTTTCAAGATGACATTTTTGTTTCATGAAACCTAACAAGATGTAAGAAAATACAAGAATATGTTTAAAGCATGTTCTGGTTAACATTTAAGTATGAGTTAAACACATGAAAGTGGATGAAAGATGATAGGAAATGCATGAACAAGGCCTGTTGTGATGTTGAAAATAAAGTATGGCATGTTTAACCATCCAAGCAACATCAAGGCATCAAAAGGATCATCAAAATCCTAAGACTGACACAACCAAGGCCATAATAATGCATGCAAAAATTAAAATGGCCATGGTAACATAAAGAGGTTACTAAAATAATGTAAATGCTAAAGAATAGGAAAATAAGTAGAGTAAGGAGAAAAAAATACTAAAAGCTTTAAGCTTTAACCTTTTTTTTTGAGTAGCAACTTTGGACTTACCTTTATCTCTCTTTTAATGTTGAACATCAACAAAGTGATAAAAAAAGTTTTTTTATTTAGGGTATGGATGGAAGAAAATGTTGAGAGGAAACATGAGTGGAATAAAGGGATTAGAAAGGGGTTTTAGTGGTGGCTTTAAGGAGCTACAAGAATAGAGAAAGGTTTTTAGTTTTTAATGACATAAAAATATTTACAGAATGTATGAAAGTGAGGGCTTTTCATTGAGAATATACATATAGTAAGGCTTTTTGCTATCCCTGTGTGTCTCCCTCAGCTAAGGCAAAGTTGGCATATATAGCCACGTGAATATGAAAACAAAAAAATGCAAAAAAAAGGGTATTTTGAGGTTTTAATGTAGGTACCACATGCAGGGACAAGTTATTGTGCTCAACTGCCAACCTATCAGTTTGCTTAGCAAAAACGATGGACCAAGGCCATTTTATGCAATTGAGCATTGAGAAAAACTAGCCTTAACCTTTCCCAACTTGCATAATGTCATAAAATATCCCTTGTCATGGCTATTTAAGCTTTAAAATTTGTTAAATCCAATTACAAGTCCAAAGCTGAGGCACGGTATAAATTGTGATGATTTTTAGTGCAAGAAACATTTTTAAGTTAGATTTTTAGATCAATGTTGCAAAGGTTGCAAAGTGGCTCGAATTAGGCAAAAATGCCTTAATGTATCGATACAAAGCATTTTATATCGATACATACGGCAATTTTTACCTATGGGTGTTGATATAATGAAGCATATATCGATACTAAGAGTAAAAAAATGTTTGCAGTCTTAAAATTTAGAGGCAGATATCGATACTACAAGGGTTTGTATCGATATTTTCTCTTAAGTATGACATATATTTGGCCAAAAATCTTGATTTTAGCTACTACCAAGGCTTGTATCGATATAAAGATGCTAAGTGTTAATATGACACCTTAGATCTCAATACAAACCCTCTTGTATCAAAACTACATGTAAAAATTTGAATTCTTAGCATGTGAGAGTTGGTATAAATACCTACATACCAATATGACTTACATGTACTTTGGGCCCTCAAAATTTCCTCACTTTGGTTGAAAAGTATGGGAAATTGACCTGTACTCATTCATAACTCCAAGGATGCCCAAAATGATGACCTTTGATTCTTATATGACGGCCTGAACAAAATAAGGTGTTTATAGATATATGAAATCTATGTCTTTTTTGTCTGATCTTGTAAAAGGTAGGGGAAGTAAGATTTAAGTTTGTTAGTAATTTGTCCTCTTTATCCAATCTTATGAAAGGTAGATAAAGTAAGAGTTAAGTTTACTTCCTTTGATCCCATATAAGGTAGGCAAAATTTTGAGTAAGATACCCTTTTCGTTCCTTTTCGTTCGATCCTATAAAAGGTAGGTACAGTTTTAAGTAAGATGCCTTCTTTACTTGATTCCATGTAAAGTAGGTGAAGTTCTGTGTAAGTTATCTTCTTCAAATGATCTTTTGTAAGGTAGGTGAAGAAGGCTTTATGAAAATGGCCTTTTCAGGTGATCCGATTAGGGTAATGAAGAAGGCTAACCTCTTCACAAGATCCTATGTAAAGTTGGTGGAGAAGGTTTTAAGAATATGACCTCTTCATGCGATCCTAGGTTGGATAGATAAGAAAAACTATTCTCTTAACACGTTCCTGTATAAAGTAGGCAAAAAAAGCTTTAAGGAATGACTTCTTCACATGATCCTATGTAAGGTAGGTGAAGACGGTATTAAGCCTAAAGTAGATGATGGCTTTAACCTAATCAAAATTGGCACCAAGCCCAAGACTAGCTGATAGCTTTGTCCTTATCGATATTAGCACTAAGCCTAAAAGTAGATGATGGCCTCGGCCTTATCAATATTGGCACTAAGCTTAAAAGTGACAAATGGCTTGATCCCTGTGACCTTAGCATTAAAGAACATTTAAAGCCTAAAAATAGAGTATAGCCTTTTCATGCCATCCTGTGTAAGGTAGATGAAAAAGGCTAACCTTTTCACACGATACTATGTAAAGTAGGTAAAAAAAGGTTAAAAAAGATGTGAAGTAGGATTCAAGACAACTTTGTTTACTTAAGCAGAAGGATTAAGGGTGTTTTCTAGGTTTTCTCCAATGTAATTAATGTATGTATATATGGAAAGAAAAAAAATTTAGTATAAGCATTTATTATGGCCTAAAAAAATCATATCTATTTGGTCTTTGCCCTATTCATGATTCTTAGCAATGGTTAAAAGAGGTAGTTATTGACATCTAATTTTATCCGGGCCCCTTCCCTAAGAGTCTAAAAATATCCGAGACCAAGTGCTTAGGTTGCCTGGTGAGGGTAGACTTTCTTTAGGTGGATCAGACACTTTTTAAGACGTTTTTAGTCCTGTTTAAATGGCTGCAAGTGCATATGATAAAAAATCACTATTTCAAAGGTTGCAAAGAACAAATCTTAGATAAAAAAGATGAACACCAAGGAGATAATTAGCTTTTAACTTTATTATTTTTAAATTTATTTTTATGAATATTATCACGGTTAAATATTTCATTTTTAGGAATTTTTTAAGAATCTTTTGCAAAATTTGTGAAATTAACTTTCATATATTTTTAATAATACCTACATAGTATTTATGTTAATATTCATCCCAAAAAATAAAAAATATTCAAAGAAAAACCACATTTTTTACCATGAGTGTCAAATTGTCAAATTTATTTATGAATTTTAAATTTTTTATAGTATCGCGAGTACCATACACATGAAATTTTTCCTAGTAAAAATAGTTACAAATTTTACATTTTCATCTTTA
Organism: Adansonia gregorii; assembly: GCA_038382025.1. Taxonomy (NCBI): domain Eukaryota; kingdom Viridiplantae; phylum Streptophyta; class Magnoliopsida; order Malvales; family Malvaceae; genus Adansonia; species Adansonia gregorii. The sequence goes on along the minus strand of JBBYHO010171991.1, from coordinate 21,198 downwards.
TCGTTTTTATAAATTAATATTTTGACTAATGTACTAAATTTAATTCATTTTTATAGCATTTAAATATATTTTTAGATTTTTTCTTGTTTCCAAGATAGGGAGTTTTTTACTCCGCAATTTTTTTGGTGAGATTTCTCTAAGGTTATCATTTTTAAATTTATTCAATTATTTTTATTAAATTCACATTAAATCAATTTTTGAAAATTCAATTTATTTTATGAGTTTTACATTTTTTTCATAAAGGTTTCTTCCATAAAATTTTACAAGTTCGAAATTTTTTTAATTGCCTTTTTCTTGCATTTTCTTATCATAAGGTGTCAAGTTGTCAAATTTATTTATGATTACCTTTTTCTTACATTTTTTTACCGTAAGGTATCAAGTTGTCAAATTTATTTATGAATTTTAAATTTTTCACAGTAGCGCGAGTATCATACTCATGTATTTTTTTCCAAAAAATTGTTCCAAATTTCATATTTTCATATTTACTATTTTTATAAATTAATATTTTAACCAAAGTGTTTAATTTAATTCACTTTTATAAAATTTAAAAATATTCTTAAAATTCTTCCTATTTCCAAGATATGGAATTTCCTACTTTATAATTTTTTTAGTGGCATTTTCCTAAGGTTATAATTTTTAAATTTATTAAAATTTTTTATTAAATTCACATTAAATTAATTTTTGAAAATTTAATTTATTTTATGAGTTTTGTATTTTTTCATAAAGGTTTTTCTTATAAAATTTTACGAGTTTAGACTTTTTAATTGCCTTTTTCTTGCACATTAAATTTATCAAAAATTCTTTTTTGAATTTTGATATGAAAATCTTATTTAATTTTATTTTTAATGGGCCAAAATTTATTTTTTTTATAGGCTTTAAAACTGGTTAATTTTTCTAATATGCCTGATAAGCCCATAAATTTTCTGAAAAGCCTAATAAACCCCATTTTTACTTTCTAGCAAGCTTGAGAAATTTATTTTGATTAAATTTTTAATTAAACTTATTATGCGAATTTATTCCTTAAATACATAATTTTTAATTTGTAACAATTTTGTCCATATAATTAGTTTTTATTCAAATTAAAATTTTTTCTCATATGCCTTTAAATGATAATGCTATGCATGTGACGCATGCAAAATAACAAAAATCATTAATTAAATCTTGTGAAAAATAAAAAAAATCTAAAAGAAATCAATAAAAATAAAAATAAATAAAAATGGTAGAAACTGGCATAAAACCCTAGGCCATTCATCCAAGGTAATTTCTTTTAAGCCTTGGCCGATCCTCTTCCTTTAAATAAGAGGAGAAAATTTTCATGAAAAAGCCTTTGGCATTGAAAACAATAAAAAAGCACCTAATTTTCTTTAGTTCTCAAGCATTTTAAGGTAAAAATACATAAAAAAAATTTTAGTTTTTGTTATTTTCATTTGTTTGTCTTCCTTTTAGCCAGCCAAAATCATGCTTGTGCTCATGGATTTTATTCCATGTTAAAAGGTCAAGTGTGATGGCTATGAACAAAGTTTCTTGATTTTGTTGTTTTATTTAATTTGTATTAGCAATAAGTTGATTGTCATCATAATAATTTATGTTTGTTAGTTGACATATTATCATATTTATATATATATATATATTTTTCTTTTTTTAAGTGCTTATATTGATTTATGTTGATTTATTTATTAATGCTTGATATTCATTGAAATATGTTATGAAAAAATTAATTTTTTGATGAAATACATGTTGGCAGAAAATTATATTGATTATTAAACAATTTTTCGTGCTTAATTTGTGATATTTGGTATTATCTTGTAATATTTTAAATTTGTAAGGATGTGAAAATAATTTTGACAAAAATTTGAAGGCCTTGGAAAGGTATTTCCATGTTTGGCCAAAAATGATATTGATGATTCTGTGATGTTTTTTATTTTTTAGGTTATTTTGTAAGTATAGAAAATATAAGGGCTAAATTGCAAAAATTATAAAAATTTTCCTAAGGTCATCCAAACATGGCCGAATCTATATTGATATTTAGGACTGTTTTTCATGTATTTTTGACATGTTTAAGTATGTTTTAATCATTTAGTAGCCTTTGCAAAAAAGTAAAAAAAAATTTTATGAGGCCATCAGTGCTTGGTTGAATACTTTCCATGTGATTTTTGATGTGTTTTTTCAAGTTGACTTTGATGTTTTTTATGTTGTCTTGTTGTGTATATATCACATAAGGACTAAATTGTGTAAAAGGAAAAATTTTGTTTTAAACCCATCCTTACTTGGTCGAGCCATTTGTAGACCTTTAAGGGTGCTTTTCATGTGTATTTAACATGTTTGAATATGTTTTATACATTTTAACCATTTTGGGGTGTTATTACAATTTTGAAAACTTTAGAGACTAATTTGCAAAGTTTAAAAAAATTGCTCGAAGGCAATAAGTGGTTGGTTGAATGCTTTTTATGATTTTTGACATAATTTTCATAATTTTTTGTGATGAATTTTGTGTTTAATTATTAGTTTATTTTGTGTAGGAACTAAATTGCAAAGTTTGTAAAGCTTAGGCATCATTTAAAAGAACTTCATATTTTAGAGTTAATGAAATATTTTTGAAATTTTAAGGTTATTCTAGCTTTCCTCTAGTCCTCCGAAGGGGTGTAAAAAATATGAAAAATTTTTGTATCCCTCTGGTTTTTTGAGGTATGAAATGTAATTTTAAAAACTTAGGGACCTCTTAACAATTTTTGCACTTTAGGTCACTTTTGATGCCTAAGTTACCTATTTAGGGTAAAATAATCATTTCTTGCCACTATAAAATCTTTAGGGTTATTCAGATTCTTATAAATTAAAGGTACACTTTAAGGGTATTTAAGTAATATTATTCAGAACCAAGTCCTAAGTGATCATCGAGATACTTATATGTTGAAGGTGTATAGTAGGAATAGGTTGCTTGTTTGTGATGTCATCGAATCTTTTAGGGTACCAAGATACTTTTATGTCGAAAGTACACTTTAGGGGTATTTTAGTTATTTTCTTAGAATTGAGTCATATATGATCACCGAGATACTTATATGTTGATTGTGCATAGTAAGAATAGGATTGTTTGTTTATGATGTCATCTCATCCTTTTTGGGGGCTGTAATACGTTCATGTCGAAGGTATACCCGAAAAGTACTTTTGCAATTTTGCCTAGAGCCGAGTCCTTTAGAGATAGTGGGATACTTTTACATCCAAAGCACTCTAAAAGACATTTTGGTCTTGTCGGCCATGATCAATTCCTTAAGACTAGTTTGGTACGTGTCGTTGAAATTGAGTCTTAGGAAAAAATTTATTATTTATTATAAAATTAGAATTTTTAAATTAAGGCAATGTCTCCAATGTTAAATAATACGTAAAATTTCTTCCATTTGTGAAAATAAAACTTTTTATATTCCTCTGACTCTCCAATGGAGTATAAAAGATATTTTGATTTTTTAAAACCTTTTGTATTCCACTAGCTTTCCAGTAAGGTATGAAAGAGAACGATAAAAACTTTCATGTTCTTCTGGACATCCTATGGGTTATGACAAATATTTTGGTTTTCAAAAACATTAAAAACCTAATTTTCTTATTGGAATAATAAATATTTTATGAAAATTTTGATATATGGAAATTATAATTAAATATTAGTTATTGGAACTAAATAAAAATTAGAATTTAAATTAACATGTGGTTAATAGGTATCAAATTTCGAGCATCATGAGAAAGCCGATCCTGACTGGCAATTGTAATTGACTCCCAGACCCTTTCACATGATCTTTAGTGTACGTGCAGACGTCAAAGTTTGTTTTCATGGGTTTCATAACCCTAGAAATATAAACTCCAACTGTGACCAATCTTACCTCATCAAAATAGATTAGTGGCAACTCCAGAGTAAATGGTCATTTCATAATGACTATTTAGTGTTAAGTCAAGTGAGTGATTCATCTTGACGACTTAGTCCCCAAACCTAAAAAATAAAAAATAATAATAAAGAAAATAATAATTTGGCCCCTTAAAACTAGAAGAATAATGATATGTAGATATATATAGGAATGAGCGGTACACCTACTTTTTTAGTCTGGCTGGTCAACATTCGTATCCAAGCCATGTTGCTTCTTGCACATTACTCCCTATGAACCCCCTTATACTAAATGGTATGACATCAATGCTCATTGCGAATACCATATGAGATTACACAGGCATGCTATAAAAAAATTACATGGGTTCAAAAAAATTTCAAAACCTACTATGATACCGGTGTGATTAGGATCGGAACAAGGTTGAATGTTATTAATGAACTCGCGCCACATTATTGGAAGGGTTAGAATACTAAGGGACAATGAAGTAAGCATGAACATATCCTTTTGTCTACTTGGTGGGCTTTGTAAATATAGTGTTCAAAAAGAATGATTAGGACTTGGAAGAATTCTTTAGAAGAATAACATAGCTAGAAAAATGACATTTTTTGTAAGAGCAGTCATTTTGTTTTTCTTTTGAATCATATAAATGTGTCTTTGTATGCCAACAATGAATCACAAAGTTTTGGTTAATGAAATAATGGTGTTGAATCACGACTCAAACTCCTCAGATTCTTGCCCTTACATAATCTCCATGTCTGATACTTAGATTATTGCTTGGCACCCAATCTGTGCCGTTAAAAATGGTCTTCTTCACTCATTTATGCATTCATTCATTAATCCATAAATCAAGTTTCCATTCATTGATGCCTATACAAGGATGATAATAAAATTTAATTTTGAGAAGACAATACATATTCATGCAAAATGATTTAAGTTATTTTTTCCATTTAAGGTAGAAAAACATAGAACCACTAGATGGTAAAAAAAGACACTAATCGATAAAACAGGTTGGAACAAGCTGAAAAAAATTAAGGAAAATAGGAGCCCTAAATATTCCAAACCACTCAAGGAAGTAAAAAGAGGAAAATAGTTATGAAGGAAAGGTATGTGCAAAAGCAAAGCTTTAACCAAAGGAATTTGCAAATGGCCTGGTATTATACTAACACTATTACGTGGAATTTGGACAAGTACAAACTGAAAGGCAACCACCTCATGATGCTCAACATGTGGGAGCCAGTCCCATAATAAATATTCTTGCTAACCCTAAAGCTCACCAAGTGGCAACAGGTAATATATGTGGGATGAAAAAGTGATTCTATCAATAAATGCCAAGGAGTCATATCAATAAATGCCAAAAAGTCATAGTCGATGGAAGCCAGGACCATATAAAGTTGAGAAATTAAGGAAATCCATTAAAACACATCCTCACCCGTAACCTTTTATCACTTATTGGCCTTAGCAAGTTCATCCTTATATCTCACACCTCTTTATGCAAATCTTTTTGACCCAAAATTCTAAAAGATAAAGAGACCTAAGAAATAGTTTAGGCAATTCTCAGAGTAGAAAAAAATAGGATAATGGTGGATAATGCCCTATTGATTTCTTACATTATGTTGTTTCGTTTAGATGTTCAAAATTGAATGATCTTTACCATCCCAACAAAGCCCATGAGATATTTTGACCCAAAATGGTAGAACCCAAATGCCAAATATGAGTATCATCAAAGAGTGGAAGGTTTCTCCATGGAAAGTTGTAATGCATTCAAAAGCAAAGTACAAGCTCTCAAGAATGCTGATTTGGTAAAATCCCAAGAACTGGTGGATGCTTTTCAAGGACAATTAGCTATAGAGACATTAACCTTATGGTAGTATGCAAAATAAGGGTAGTTTTTATCTAAACTTTAAAACTCCATGCCTTTCCATTTTTATCTAAACTTTAAGACTCCATGCCTTTCCTTTTTGTATGCCTATCAAGACAACTAGCCTAAGAGACATTAACCTTATGGTAGTATGTCAAACAAGGGCAGTTTTTATCTAGACTTTTAAGACTCCATGCCTTTCCTTTTAGCATACCTATCAAGGATGACTGTCCTAAGAGACATTAATGTTATGGTAGTATGCCAAATAAGGGTAGTGTTTATGTAGACTTTAAAACTCTATACCTTTCTTTTTAAAAACCATGAATTTTGCAATGAATGAATATTGTGCATGCTATCATAGGTTGTGAAATTTGTTAATAATGATTTTCAGTATCTAGGGTAATGAGAACATTAAAAAAGGATTTTAATTTACGTAGGTGATCACCATTAGATTGATCTCTCTTAAAAGAATTTTTTACCTAATTTATATGATTATCCTAGATATTCTACTATAGACCTTTCCTGTCCAAATGTTCCTTTTTTGATTCTTTGAGCATCAAACAAATAATTTATGCTCATAAAAGATTCAAATGTCGATAGTTCAAAATATATTAAAATAATAATGGTATTTTGAGATCTTTCAAATACATTTAGATAACCTTTTACCATAACTTCCGAGGCACTCTTCCAAATCCTTTATTTAAGAAGAATGAGAGTAAACATAAGCCAAAAACACCTTTTCCAATTGGATAAAACCTCTTCATTCTAAAGCCTAATAAATAAGATGTGAGATTCGATGTTTTCCCATGCCAATTTGATTTCTTCATTAAAAGCCCTAGCAAAACCAAGCTTCATTGGTGGCTATAAGGTTGATAATGCTGAAGGGCATACATTAAGCTAAAATCATTAAGTGTAACATCATATTATTGAAAAACTCAAAATGATTTTAGAAAGAAAACCATCATTTTTCCTAGCAAAATGCTTGTCAATTTAAATGGCCTTATCTGATATGAAGTGGCCATCTTTTTTTATCCTTTCGTAGATATAAAAAATTATTACCTTTATTGTCCCCTTTGAGCTTGATGATTTATCCTTTCTAAAATCCCTAATCAAGGATCACCCTTCATAATGGGGGATAAGTGAAACAAGGATTTAAGATTAGAAGGAGCAAATTCTATTCTAAAGTTACAAAAGGAATAAATTTGTTGTCATAAGCAAAATTGACAATCGATCAAAGTTCAAATTTAAAGTTCTTTCAAAATGAAGAATAGAGAGAACACAATGGAGAAAAAAGTAAAGAGAAGCAGAGAAAAATGAAAAGCAAGAAAAGATGTGGAAAAAAATGTATTTTTGTCTTTAAAAAATATGCCAGATGGGAATTTCTTCTGAAGATAAATGATCCTTGATCTAATTACCCTTAAACACTTGATTTAGGCCTATTAATCCTTTTTTTTCTAAACTATGAATAGTGGCCTACATTACGTACCTACAAAGGTCTATTTTTGATCAAACATAGCTATTTGAGTTACTGAGTTATTAGTAGGAAGTTCTTTAAAAATTTATTTTTTTTATGAGTTTTAAGTCCTCAAAAATATATGAGCAATCAATTAGAAAAAAGATTAAAAAAAGAAGAAGGAAAATGAGGAAAATAAGTGAAATTCTAGGGTAAAACCCCAAGAAAGGTAGTTTAGAACAAATTTAAAAGCTTTGGAATTGCTTTTAAACCGATAAAGGTAGCCACCAAAGAAAAAGAACTCTTCCATATTAATTCCTAAACCCTTGGAAATTTTATGACATCAACAAAAGGTTGAGTCAAATGCCCAAATATTGATTTGATGTAAGATAACCTCTTAAAACATTCATGTCCAACCTTAGGAATTAGTGCTTACCAAAGGCCTTTAAATTAGCCCCTTAAGACTTAGTGTTTACTAGTGTTAGTTTAATACCTATGGAGCAATTGTATTTGAGGATTAAAAGGATGTTAATATCTTAATTATTTGCATTTCAAGAAATTACCATAAAAAGAATATCCACATGAACTTGGTCTTGATAAACCTCGACCTTCTTGTACCAATTTCTTCAAATCAAAATTTAGTACTACCACCCTATTTGTACCTTAAATTCATTTTCATATCTTATTCAAAGATGTCCCAAATGGTGATCATCAATCATAAGAAAGCCTTAACATTAAAATATGAAGATGGCATATCCATTATCCATGATATTGGAAAATTTTTGATTGAAATTATTCTAAAATTTCCATATCTCTTGATTAACTAGATCCTTCCTAGGTTAGAATGAGAAGGAGATCTCATTTTGTAAATGTTGAAATTTAGATGAACTTTCATACTTCTCATGATTTTAATCGGACCATGCAACTTGGTTCTTATCCATCAGCATAAAGTTGCATCTTTGAATTGATAAATGCTAATTTGATATTTTGTGACTTTTCAAGAAATATGAACAATTCTTAGATTACTAACGTCAAGATTAGAAGAATGATTTCATAGGGCAAACATGAAATTGCCTTTTAACAATTTAAACCTTTAACTCTAAGAAAAAAAGTAGTTTTAGATTGCAAAAAACAAAAGAAAAAAACAATATTTACAGCATTTTTTAAAGATGCCTTTAATTCCATGAACAATCATATGCTCACCTTGCCCAATGAAAAAAAATATCCACTACATTTTTTTAAGATGCCTTTAACTTTAAGTAGAGGTGAAGCTTACCCCACTGAATGAAAATGAGTTATCAGTTACATTTTCTCAAAATACCTTCAAACTTCCAATATATATTGGATTAAAGGTTGTTTATAATGAAACCCATAAATCAAAACATATAATCATAAGAATTCAACATATGCACTCTTTCTGTATTTGTATTTGCATTTGCATTTGATAATTTGTAAATCAAAAGTTAAGCATACTATTGGAAAAATAATTGAGTTTGTCAACTTCCTTAAAAATAAAAGTAAGTCTTGCATTCTTTCAAATAACTAGAATATCTGACATTGTGACTCCGTTGACTATAATGGCTCTGCCTTAGTTAATCTTTTTAAACTTAGGTATCACCTTAGTCACCTCATTGACTATTATTATTCTGCTTTGGTCAGTCCTTTTAGACTTAGGTATCACCTTAGTCACCATATTAATTATTATAGTTCTACCTAATCAATCTTTTTAGACTTAGGTATCGCCCTGGACACCCTCTTAACTATTATTGTTCCAACTTAGTCAATCTTATTAAACTTACGCATCACCTTGGTCACCCAGCTAACTCTTATGGCTTTGTCTTGGTCAATCCTTTTTTACTTAGGTATCATCTTGGTCACCTTATTGACTAATATGGTTTCACCTGTCAATCTTTTTAGACTTAAGTATTGCCCTGGTTACCATTATCTATTATGGTTTTACCCAGGTCAATCCTTTTAAACTTAGGTATTGCCCTAGTAACCCTATTGACTATTATGGTTCTGCCCTAGTTAATCCTTTCAAGCATAGGTATGACTTGGTCACCACATTGACTATTATAATTATGCCCTAGTCAATCCTTTTTTACCTAGGTATCACTTTAGTTTATCCTATTGACTATATGATTCTGCCATGGTCAATTCTTTTAGACCTTGGTCACCCTGTTAACTATTATGGTTCTGCCTTGATCAATCCTTTCAGACTTAGGTATCACTCTAGCCACCCCATTGACTATTATGGTTCCACTCTAGTCAATCCTTTCTTACTTAAGTATCGCTTTAGTCAACTCATTTAGTTCCACCCTAGTCAATCCTTTTAGACTTAAGTATCCCCCTAGTCATCTCATTAACTATTATGGTTCCACCTTAGTCAATTTTGCCTTAGTCCCTCATTGATTATTATGGTTTTTCTTTAGTCAATCCTTTTAGACTTAGGTATTGGCCTAGACATCCCATTGATTGTTTTGGTTTTGGCCTAATCAATATTTTTAAAATTAAGTATCTCCTAGGTCTCTTTGTTGACCATTATGGTTTCACCCTAGTCAATCTTTTTTGACTTAGGTATCACCCTAGTCACCTCATTGATTATTATGATTCCACAGTCAATCATTTTCGACTTAGGTATCATCTGGTCATCCTGTTGACTATTATGGTTTTACTTTGGTTAATCCTTTCAGACTCAAGTATTGCCAGGGTCACCCCATTGGTTATTATGGTTTTGCCCTAATCAATCCTTTTAGACTTAGATATAGTTGTAGTCACGTTGTTTAACAATTATGGTTTCACCTTTATTAATCCTTTCAGACTTAGGTATCACCTTGGTTAACCTATTAACTATTATAGTTCTACCTTGGTTAATCTTTTCTGACTTAGGTAACACCCTAGTCACCTATTGACTATTATAGTTTCGGCCTGGTCAATCTTTTGATTTAGGTTTCAACTTAGTCACTATTCTGACCTTAGGTTTCACCCTTAGTTATTCAGTTTTAATGTATATTTTTTTTTGTTTAGTTTAGTTTATTTTTCAAGACTTTATAGCCCAAACAAAATCATGTCTAGATTGCCTTTGCCTTATTACTAATTCTTAGCAACACCCAAAATGGGGCAACTATAGACACCTAATTTCGTCTGAGCCCCTTCCCTCAATAGTCTTAAAATATTCGAGATTGAAAATTAGGTAATCATTCTATCTAGAGGTCAAGCTCTTTCATAGGAACTAAGCATTTTTATAACCTATTTGATCACATTTGAATGACCACTTGTGCATATAATAGAAATATTGCCATTTTTGGGGTCATAGAGAATAAATCTCAAATGAAAAGACAAGTATCAAGGTAAAAAATTAGTTTTTAACTTTATTTTTTTGAAATTTTGAAATTCATTTTCATACGATGTTATGGTCAAAATTTTCGTTTTTAGGATTTTTTTTTTTATATTTTTTTCATAAAATTTTAGGAGTCGACTATTTTATATGTCTACCAACACTCGTGCAATATTTATGCCAATACTCACCCCGAAAAATAAAAAAATCTTCAAGGAAAAATCCATATTCGTATTTCATATCACGAGGTTTCAAGTTGTTAAATTTATTTATTAATTATAAATTTTTCATAATATTGTAAGTGTCATGCTTATGAAATATTTTTTGATAAAATTTGTTTCAGATTTTAGCTTTTCATCTATTGTTTTTATGGATTAATGTTTTTACTAATTTGTTGAATTTAATTACTTTCAAAATTTGAATGTGATTTTAGAAATTTCTCATCAATAAAATACAAACCTTTTTATCTATAAAATTTTTCAAAGTTTAAAATTTTTAAATATTTTTACATATTTCAATAAAATAACTAGATATAAAATTCTCAAACTTTGATTCATTTTTATCAAATATAATTTTTTTCAAAAAGGATTTTGCCCATAAGTTTTTAAAAGTTTGAAATTTTAATTGCCTTTTTCTTGCATATAGAATTTCTCAAAAATTCCGTTTTGAATTTTTATATGGAAACTTTATTAATTTTATTTTTTAATGGGTCAAATATATTTTTTCCATTTCATGGTCTTTAAAACCCATTAATTTTCCTAATGGGCCTAATAAGCCTATTAACTTTCCAATAAGCCCATTTTTGTTTTCTAACAAGCCCAACAACCCAATTTCGATTAAATTGTTAATTGAATTTATTATGTAAAATTTTATTTCTTTAATAAATAATTTTTTAATTTGTTACCATTTAATCCTTATAACTTGTTTTTATCTAGTTAAAATTTTTGTTCCTTATTATCATGAAGGTCATGGTCCTAAATGATGATTCATGCATGATGACTCATAAAAAATAACAAAAATATTAAATTAAAGTTTATCAAAGAAGTAAAACAATAAAAAAACTGATAAAAATAAAAGATAAAATGGAAAATTTGACCAAGGAGTTTTTTCACCACTTTTGGCTGAATCTTCCCTTATAATTTAAAAAAAGGCTTCCATAGTAAAAAAAACACCAAAAACCCTTAAGTTTTTCAAGTTTTTCATGCTTTTAAAGCAGTTTTACTTGGAAAACTTTGACATTTCATGGATATTTCATCCTTTTAGTTAACTTGGTGATTACTTGTACTCAAGGATTTTGATCCATTTTGAAAGCACAAGTATGAAAGCCATGATCAAAGTTTCTTGATTTCATTGTTATATTATGTTTTGCTTGAAACTAAGTTGATTCTCATTAAAATAATTCATGTTTTCTTGTTTGTAGAATTGATATTATTTTTATATGTATATATTTTTATGCTATTTTCCTTTGACATTTTCATTATTGATTGTTAAGGGAGTGTGTTGACATGTTTACTATTTTTCATGATTCCCTTCAAACTTGGAACTAGGACATATTTATGTTGATACTCATTATAATATGTAGAGAAAAAAATTGTTTTTGATAGTTACTAATGTTGATATTCATGATATAGTTATTAATATGGCCTTTGGATGATTTTTCATGCTTGACTTTTTGGTATTTTGGACTGTTTTGTCATGTTTGAAACTTGCAAGGGCCTAAAAATAATTTTCTCAAAATTTTTAAGGCTTTTGAAAGGTGTTTCCATACTTGGTTGAACCACCAAGGGTTTATTTGTGAAGTTTCGATTTTAAGGTATTTTGCAATTATGAAAAGCGTAGGGACAAAATTGTAAAAATCAAAAAATATTTTCCTAAGGCTATCCATGCTTTGTTGATTTCTTTAAGCACTTTTAGGAGTGTTTTCACACATTGTTAACATGTTTAAATGCTATCATGCATTCTTAACCTTTTAAAGGCCTTTTTGTAATTTTATAATGTTTAAGGTTTTATCCCTAAAAATTGAAAAAAATTGCTTTAATGACAAAGGTACTTGGCCGAATATTCCTTGTGATTTTTGGTATGGATTTCATGTTGATTTTGATGAGTTTGCACTTATCTGTAATGCAAAGACCAAATTGCAAAATTGATAAAATTATTCCAAGGCCATCAAAGCTTGGCCAAATGCTAAATGGACTTTAAGGGTGTTTTCATTGCATTCTAAACATATTTAAATGCATTCCATACATTTTGACCTTTCAAGGGTCATTTTGGAATTTTAAAAAGTTTAGGGGTCCATTTGTAAAAAGTAAAAATTGTTCCAAGGGCAAAAGTACTTGGCCCAATAGTCCTTGCAATTTTTGGTGTGTTTGATATTATTTTGTAATTTTTATTTCATGGGGGGACTACTTTGCAAAGTTACAAAAGTTTGGGTTTATTAAGTAAAGCCTTGTAGTTAGGGTTAAAAAAGTTATTTCTCACATCAAATTAATCATTTAGGGTATTTTGGTTATTTTAAAAACACTCTAGCTTTTTTAGCCATTTTACTGTTAAAATGCAATTTTGAGAAATTTAGAGACCTATTAGCAATTTTTGCATTTAAGGTCATCTTTGTCATCTAAGTTACCTACCTAAGGTATTATTATCATTCCATGTCATTACCAAGTCTTTTAAGGTTACTAGTATACTTTCTTATTGAAGGTAGACCTTAGGGACATTTTAGTAAATTATCTTAGAATCGAGTCTTTTATGATTATCGAGATATTTCCATGTCAAAAGTGTATAATAGGGATAGGCACACCCATTTATGAAGTTATAGAGTCCTTTAGGTTATTGGGATGCTTTTATGATGAAGGTAGACCTTAGGGACATTTTAGTAAGTTACTTTAGAACTAAGTGTTTAATGATCACCAAGATACTTCCATGTCAAAAGTACATAACAAGGATAGGCATGCCCGTTTATGAAGTTATGGAGTCCTTTAGGTTATTGCGACACTTTCATGATGAAGGTAGACCTTAGGGATATTTTAGTAATTTATATTAAAACTAAGTCCTATAAGATCACATAGATGCCTTCATGTCAAAAGTACATAATAAGAATAGGTTCATTCTTTTATAATGTCATTGCGTCCTTTAGGTTATCAGGATACTTTCTCGTCAAAGGCATACTTTATGACATTTTAGTAATTTACCTTAAACCCTAATCCTTTAGAGTCATCAAGATACTTTCACATCAAAGGTGTACTTTAGAGGATATTTTGGTCTCTTCGACTAAGTCTGACTTTTAAGATAAATTCTTTTCTACTATTTTTGATAAAATTAAAATTTTTTGAAAATTAAGGCAATGTTTTCGAGTTAAGCTAGTACACAAAATTTCTCTTAGTATATGGAAAGGGTTTCATAGATTATTTTAATAATGAGATATCCTTTTAAAAACAAGAAAATTGAGATTTTTTCATGAACTCCATAAAAATAAAACTTTTCACATTCCTTCGGCCATCCGGTGAGGTATGAAAGATATTTTGATTTTTAAATCCTTCTAATATTCCTCCGGCTCTCTAGTGGGCTACAAAAGAGATAATGATACAACCTTCTATGTTCCTCCAGTCCTCTGCCAAGGTGTGAATGATATTTTGATTTTCGAAAACATTGAAAACTTGATTTTCTCAAATAGAATAATAAATTTGTTTCATAAATTTTTTTTGGACATATGGGAATTATAAATTAATATTGGATATTGAAACTAAATAAAAATTAAAATTTAAGTTAACATGTGATTAATAAGGTACCAATTACTAGGTGTTATGAAATGAGACTGATCCTTACTCATGATTATAACAAACTCTCAACCCTTTCACGTGATTTTTAGTATTATTGTAGACCTTGGAGTTTGTTTTTAAAGGTTTTATAATCCTCAAAATATACACTCTGGTAAGTGGCTAATTTTACCTAGCCAAAATAGGTTAATGGCGACTCCAAAAGAAATGGTCATTTTGTAATGACTATTTAGGGTTAAGTTGAGTGAGTGACTCATCTTGACAATTTAATCCCTAAAAATAAAAAATAACAATATCTTGATATATATATATATATAAATAAGAGGTACACCTACCTTATAAGTTTGGCTAGTCAAGATTCATATTTTGGTCATATTCTGCCAATATGTCTGTGAGACCTATCTTGCCCTTTCATTTGCCTTTAAGACATGACTAGGTTCAAGGATGCCCCCATCTTAGTGTTTTTGATCCTCAGACCATGCTTTGACTTCCTCAAAAGACTAAAGAATGGAAGCAGATTGTTGCTTCATGGTAGACACCTATTACTAAACATTGAACCTTTTGCCAATTATCCTTTGATGATAAATATAATGGAATGATGCATGCAACAATCAAAAAACAAACAAAAGGGAACTAGCTTAGTGACAATATGAAATAATACTAACAAGAACAAAGAATGAAAGAATGAAAATAAATTACAAAAATGCCCTAACAGTAGGCATTATGATGCCTAGGGCAAACATGACAATTGCAAGTATTACGACTAGCCAAGTACCCACGAACAACATAATGACATGTCCAAGTTAAAAAGTACCCTTATAAAAGTGATATGGTACCTCAAGGGATAAGTTGACGGCCTAAATGGTAGCATATGTACGTCATCACCTAGTATTTAACATGCGTTAAGCTATTGGTCAAACAACATAATGGCTTATTTAGTTGAAGTTTCTCCTTTTATTGAGATGGTATGATACTTCTTAGGGACAAAAATAGTTGGGTAGGTAGTGATGCTCATTCATCATCACCCAAGGAAGGATATGCATTATATGAACTCTAATTTTTTTAAGATAAGAGAAGCCATCAAAGGAATTCAAGAAGTTAAAGAGATTTTGGAGACTTAAAGACTAAGACCTATCAATTCGTAGTTTTCATTTTTCCTTTACTCTTTTTATTTTCTTATATTATCTATGATGGTAAACTCCTTAATTTTATCTTTTAAATATTTATTATGAATTATAATTATTTTCTAGAGCTGCACTGGAACTTAATACCTAATTTGAATTATTTATTTTATTTTACTTTCTTAATATTAATTATACTTGAGTTTTTTATTCAACCTTATTTTTAATGCTTCTAGCTGCTTGATCACCAATTAAATTAATTTGGTAACCTTAATGAACTTGGAAAAAGGAATTTTGTGTTTAGACCTGGATTGAATGACATATGTTTCATATTCATTTATTAGGATGAATTGATAGATACACTAGATATGACTATACAAGCATATTATATCTAGCCAAATTAAAATCTAAGCTTCATGAGTTTCTCTTAATTTAATTTACATAGCAATATAGTAAATTGGTTAAGAAAAATACTTTTTATAAGACCATCAAAAGATACTTATAAGTGAATTAGAACTCTAAGTTAACAACTATCGCCACATGCCCCCTTTAAAACTTCGGACGATCCAAGAGGCACAGTACACTTAACTTAAAACTGAATGATGGTTGGTTATGGTTAAGCCTGTAAGTTATCCCTTGATCAAGATTTGGGTTAGGCATAATAATGTGAAGGAAAGGGAGACCGTCAGGCAAATCACTCATCTAATCGAGTTTTGGGTGGACACCATGAAGCGGTCACAAACCTGGAGTCGCCACCGATCACTTTAGGCTAGGAAGGATCGGATCCTTATTGAAAATGATATTTCAAGTTACGTAACTTGAAATGTTGATTTCAAGGTCTACAAAGTCTAGAGATTCATTGGTTGGATTTGAGAGCTAGTTATGCATGGGGAAGGATTAGCATCCCTACGATGACAGAAATTTATGTCTACTAACTATGTCTTACTTTGATCTCAGTTACATCAGTTCCATTTAGTCTTTATTTAGATATAATTCCATTTAATGCATGAAGTTTTGTAAATTTAGATTCGGGGTTTTTTTTAAGAAAATTAGCTCACCTATGTGCAACATAGAGATTTTTCTGAAAACAATGTTCATATTAGATTTAAAATTTAGATGTTCCATATAAAGCACTAGAGAGATACCAATAGGGAATATTGCATTGTAAGCTTTATTTAGAAGCAAATTTTAAACATGAATGCACGATAATCACTACGAAAAGAAAAGGTATTAGTAAGATGAAAAAAAGAAATATAATAATATCATAAGAAAGCAATCACAAACAAAAGAATGTAAAAATGAGGTACAACTGAAACGTGTCTTATAATTACTTTCACTTATTGAAGAACAGCAGGAATGACAATTTTAGACACAAATCTGGATTCGGTGGTAATTTGAGGGACAAAGATGATTTTACTCAAAGAGTCAAAGGCATCCAGAAAAGAGAAAAATTTTGATTTTTTAAGCTAAAGCGAGGTTAGGGTATCTCCAAAGATAAAGTTAGAAAAATATTTAGGAATAAAGAAAAAAATTTGAATTTTGATTAAAAACAAGGTTGGAGTATCCCAAAAATTGAAAATTTTTGTTAGCTTCAGGTAAGGCTTATGAAGTTGGAGCATCTCTATTAGTGAAAGTTTTAATATGGGAAAAAAGATATGTAGTATGAAATCATTTTTGTATTTTAGCCTTGATTTGAGTTTAAAGGGATTATGTTGTGGTGGAACCAATCGGGTGTATTTCAAAACATTCGAATGTTGCGATAAAAGAAAATTCAAAAATTAAGTCAAGAAATAAGGGATGGCATCATGTCATCTCCTTTCCCGAATTTATTTTGGGTGTATCTAAAGGCTCCAAGGGATAAATCTGGTACCATTGAAAAGGTAACTTGACAAGGTTTAATGTAAAAATATTTCAAAAATCATAGAAACTTACTTTCTAAGCAAAATTAATTTTTGAAGTTAGGTTTGTCTCGATACTGGCAACTTGTACAAGTAAAAAGGGCATGGTAGATTTTGAAAACATTGTTCCGGGCTTATCTAGAATCATTAGATCATGAATAATACCTTTTCAAAAAGGGAATTTTCTAGACTTTTTAAGAAATATATTTAAAATTTTCATCAAAAATAAAATGGCTCAAATAAAATATTGCATGCTAGTTTGAGGGTTCCAAATAGCGAAGGTTTAAAAATTCATAACTCACCCATCCAGGATGATTTGAGGGTAGACAAGACACCTTAAAAAGGTAATTTGGTGCCCTTTAAGGGAAAATATTGTAAAAATCAAAGAAAATATCTCTTGATTCAGAAATGATTTTCAAAATTTAGACTTTTATGCTACCAAGATGAAAATAAGGGATTATTAGATTTTTTGGGTTCCTAGGGTTGAACTCGAATTATGGATGTTTGAACGTCCATAACGCAGGGAAAGGAATAACATGGGCGTCACGAGTTCATTTCATAATCTTGAAGTAATTTGGGATGATCAAACAACCCATTGACCATGTCATAAAGGGGTTTAACTCGAGATCAGTGCTTGGTGTTTGTCGACTAAAAAAGGGTTTTTTACCTAAAAAATAGCATCTTTAAACTTGGTCATCATGAATCCAAAGCTGAAATATTTGTTTTATTCGCAAGATTAGAATACCAATTTCATGAAAACATTAAATCCATGCTATTCTTCATCTATCAGAGGTAGCATACACTTAACTTGGGGATTTTTCTGAAAATCGTGTTCTTTAGGAAACAAGCAAGCATTTTAACATAGATGTCATAAATAAGATATAGCACATGCAATGATAAACGTGGATTAAGCATGCAAATATATAAGGATGACATTTTGGCAATAAAGTAGGTGACAGAAATGCAAGAAGATGACAAATAGGGTGCATGGAGATTATCTGAACATGTTTAAAAAAAGGAATGGATACGAGAGTTGTCAAGACAGCATTTTTATTTCATAAGACTCCTTAAACACAAAAAAATGTATGAACATACATAAGACATGTTAAGGTGACCATTTGAATATGAGATGGATATGTGAATAAGAGTGAAACACGGTAAAAGATGCATGAACAAAGGTTATGTAATGACAAAAATGAAGTATGATAAGCTTATATATCCAAACAACATCAAGACGTCAAGAGGGTCATCAAGATCCTAAGACTACCATAACCAAGGCAATAATAATGTATGAGATTCTTAGGAGGGTCATGGTAGCATGAAGGGCTCACTAAAATGAAGTAGATAATAAAAACAAAAAATGAATGGGAAAGGTAGAAAATATATTGAAAAAAATTAAACTCTTTCTCCCTTCTTAAAGTAATGACTATAAGCTCAATTCCTTCCTTTTTTTTCTATTATTTAGCAAGAAAGAGATGAAAAGAAGAAGCTTTCTGGTAATATGGTTGCTAGTGGGGTGCTTAGAGGGTAAAAGTGTGTGAAAGTTTAAGTTTTTGAAGGTTTTCTGGGGGTGGTTTTAAGGAGCTAGGGGAATGGAGGATGGTTGAGGGTGAAAAGTAATGAAATAGTGTTTCTTGGTGAGTTCTTGGAATTTGGGTTACTAGAAAGTTTATGGGACTAGAAAGTTTTCTAAGATTGCTGGAGAGCTTTCTTGCAAAATGGTTAAAGGTCATTTTTTTAGCTAGAAGTCTCTTTTATTCAATGCTCAGCTAATGCCTTTAGAAGATAAAGCAAGGGCATTTTCATCTTTCCCCCTACACCAATAGACATCTCCAGCTACTATGCTCAACTAATTTTCTTCCTATTTGTTTTGCCATGCTAAATAGAAAGATAGAACGGCTATTATAGCCTACAATTGGAGCTATGCATGCCATGCCTTCCTACAACCATATGTTTTATTAAAGTGACCCTTTTTATTGGCAATTTAGGCTCTTAAAATTGGTTAAATCTGTTCATTGGTCCAAAGTCATGGTTTGAAATGTTTTATGATGACTTCTTAGTGCGAAAAAACATGTTTGAATAAGATTTTCGAGGGTTGAAAAGTGGTCTACTGGGCAAAAATGCCTTACTGTATCGATACAAAACATGCTATATCAATACACAAAGTACTTTTTACCCATGAGGATCGATACAATCAGTTGTGTATCAATAGTAAGAATTAAAAAATTTTCTATTCTCAAGATTTAGGGGCATGTATCAATGCTCTATGGTTTTGTATCGATACTTATGTTTGTCTATCAATATATTTTGCCAAAAATTAAAACTTTAGCTACTGCAAAGGTTTGTATCAATATAAACAGGCTGGGTATCGATACCACACCTTAATTATCAGTACCAAATCCTCTTGTATCGATACTACATGTGAAAATTTAAGTTTTTGGCGACGTAAGGGCCCCATATCAATACTTGTGCACCAATACAACTTGTGCGTACCTGTGGCTTCCCGAGTTACCTTAACTTGGTCATAAACAATGGGACATTGATTTGTGTACTCATCTGAATGACTCAGTGACACCATGAAAAAAATAGCCTTTGATGTCTCATTTTACATTTTTCTTCAATACGATTTATAGGTATTTTAGACTTTCCTAAAAAAATTTTTTGCCTGGCAACACGGCACCTGGTTGTCATTCCCTAAGTTTTATTTTTATTTTCTGATTTTATCATCTTTCACCAAGCCCTAGGATGCTAGAAATTGGCTCAGACAAAGTAAGGTGTTTACAACAACCCATTATCATTGGTCAAGTTAAGATAATATGAAATGTTAAGGAAAATTGCAATCTTAGACCCATGTTATTTATTAGTTGCTTTATTGCTATCATTTTTACTTAGTTTCAATTTATAATTTTTTTATCATTTGATTGAATAAGATTAAGTTATTGTAGTATTAGTACTTAAAAGTTTGGTACCAATTCCTCATAAGATCAACACTCCATCATTCAGTATTTATTAAAATATGTGCACTTCTTGGTTAATTTTGACAACACTCTCCAACACTAGGATGTCAAGAATATACAAATTTCTTTTCATCCCTTTGTTTTAAGCTCATTTGGGTGTTATTTCCTTAACTATGGTTATATTACTTGTTAGCTTTGTGGCTCAATAATTATTCATCTTTTGAAATTAAGGCTTGAGGTGTTAGTGTTCTATAGGAAGGTTTTCGTGGACATGTTTTATGTGCACATATAGAACCCCTTTATAGCTGTTGATATTTTTCATGTGCATTTGAGGCATAATAATGCAAACCTTAGGCAAAAAAACACAACCTAAAACCTTATTGGATGGAATTAAAACCCTAGGATCATTTTTAAAATCAAGCAAAGAGAACTTGACCCTAATTAAACCTGCTGATTAGAACTAAAGTTATAAGAATCTTGATCGCCACAAATTACCTTGATAAAATCAATTTGAGTTCTTGTTTAAAGAACAAAGAAGAAGTTCTCACAATGTGATGAAACTCTCAAAGATATTTTTTTCTATTCAAATCTGCTGAGTACATGAATGAGGCAACCTTATATAAGCCTAAAACCTGTAGAATCCTAATTAAACAAGGATAATCCTAACCAATAAGGAAAAGTCTATTCCTTATCCTATTCTAATTAGGACTTATCTAAGCAATTTAAAATCCTAAATACAACCCTAATCAATAAGGAAAAGTCTACTCCTTATCATAATTTGATTAAGAATTATCTAAACAAATTAAAATTAAAAAGTCAAATTCTTATTCAAAAAATTAGAAATAAGAAATCCTAAATTGTAGGCCCATGAATACATGCAAATTGGGCTCCATTCATCTTGGGACATGCGAATTTGGCTCTAAGCTTTATTCTTC
>JBBYHO010171448.1:0-37823 GCA_038382025.1 Adansonia gregorii | reverse complement strand
TTTCAAGCATATTTATACATTAGCTTGCATCTTGTCATGAATCATTATCATTTTTAGCATCCATAACATTTTCTTGTAAAAGTGCATAAGACTTTCTTTGTCTAGACCATTGGTAAAGTTAGCATCCCCATTTGTGTCATGTGCCATCCCTTTGTATGTTTGTTGTCTTCTCCTTATCAAAGTGCATGTTTGATGGCTATGAAAAAATTGATTTTCAAAACCTCCCCAATCGAAGCATGCTAACCTAAACCAATAAGGACTAGCATGAACTTAGCATTTTCCTTAAAGTTAACTAAAAAAGTCTTAGGGAAGATAAAGTTTCTCAAATCTGTGGTCCTGATTAAATGAGCTCAAAACTTTTGATTTTCCCATGAAAATGGCCTTGCACTTGTTCCCTAAATGTTCATGCCTTGTTTTTGAGTCAAAACCCTGAGTGGTACGATCAACGGGCTATTTCATCCCAAATTACTCTGGGGCTATGCAAATGAGTTCACGATGCTCATGCTGCTCTTTCCCTTCAGTCACAGACATTCAAATGTTGATGACTCAAGTTTGAACCCGTAAACATAAAGAAAATAAGAAATGTGCTCTGCTTTGCTTTGTCCTTTGCTGGCAGCATCATTATTACAAATTGAAAAATCACTTTAAAATCTAAAATGATTTCTCATGAATTTTATAATATTTTCTTTGAAAGAGTGTCAAAATATCTTTAAAATGATTGTTTACCCTCGGATCAGTCCAGATGAAAGAGTTATGATTTTTCAAACATAGACAATCTGAAATCCCTAGAGTTAACAAAGTGCATTCTAGTTGGGCGTTTTAGGCTCACTAAATGATTTTTCCAAATCTGTCGAACATTGTTACTAAAATGTTCATGAAATTGCCTTTTTGGAAAGGTATTATTTGTAATTTTTTGACACCAAACAAGTCCGAAATGATTTTTCAAATTTTGACACACCTCTTTTCTCGCATGCTCTGTCAATAGTATAATTGACCCAAATTTGAAAATTTATTTCCCCAAAAAGTGGTCTTTTAGGATATCAGGAATATTTTTAGATTGATCCTCATCAAGTTACCATTCTGACAGTATCTTGTCTATCCTCTAAAGCCTTTAAACTAATCCAGAATAAATTCAAAAAGTGGGATAACGTCATGCCATTCCTAATTCTCGGTCATCATCAAAATTAAGTTGTTTTCCCGATTTCATCTCAAGACATTCGAATGTCTCCGTATCACCCTGATCAGACTTGAGAACATGCTTCAACCTCCCACAAACTTGTATCAAGGCATAAATATATATATTTTTTAACATCTTTACCATTCTTGTTCACAATAATTTCTTTTGCCAAAAATCATATAAATACTCACTTATTTTCTAAATCATGAAGTTTTGTTGACTTAAGTTTTTCAACTTAACTTCTTTAAAGAGTGTTAGATATGTCACTTTCGGGGATACTCTAACCCTGACCTTTTGATGGGACATTCCAAACCTGCTTTTCAAAATTATCAAGATTTAAAAATCTTCCTTTATCAAAATTATTTATCATCCATAGGGATACTCCAACCCCAATCTTTCGAGGGCTATTTCAACCTCACTTTTCAAAATTATCAACATTTAGAAATCTTCCTTTGTCAAAATTATTTATCATCCACGGAGATACTCCAACCCTATCTTTTTGAGGAGATACTCTAACCCCGTCTTTCAACTATAATTAAAATTTTCTCTTTCTCAAGCTTCCATGAATGTGTCAAAAAAAAACCACGTTCAATCAAGAAGCCCAGATACATCTAAAAAATTATCGATTCGGTTATTCTCAGATAATCGATGCCAATTGTTAGATTAATTCCAATAGTCTATCCCTTCTCTTTATCATTATATTGGATGGTCTGTGTTATGTTATTTTGTTTGTTGCCTTACTAATTTGATTTCATTGTGATGATTATTTGCATTCATGTTTTCAAATTATTTCAAGTAAAATTAAAGGTAATGTTCTGCATGGGTATCTCTCCAATGCCCAATATGGTATATTTCGTTTTTCAAAGAAAAATTCAAAGGCCATTTTTATTGAAAATCTCTATATTCCCCATCACTTAGAGGCATATATGAGATTAAATCTTTTCGTTAAAACCTAGATTTGTATTTTTATAAAATTCATGCATTAAAAAAGGGTTATATCAAAATAATGGCAAGTTAAGATCGAAAGAAGCAAAACTGAGATAAGATATAACTAGCAAGGTACTGACTTCAGGCATTGCAAAAAAGTTGTGCCTCATCATGCATAACTGACTCTGAAACCCAAATGGTGAATCTTTGTATTATGTAGACCACGGTATCGATGTTTCAAGTTTCATAACTCAAGACATAGGTATTAATAGGCATCCGATCATACCTAGCCTAAAATAATCGGTGGCGGTCTCAAGCATCAGCTATTTCATGATGGTCATCAGAGACCAATAAGATGAGCGATTCATCCTATGGTCCTTTTCATTGTACCATAAGTCGAGAATCCATACTTTCTCATTCTCATCATGTCGTAAAGAAAAAGTCTTGGTCAAGAAGACATTTTCAAGTTAAAAAAATATTTGAAGTCGATGCACCTATAGATCCATGAGGATCCACCCAAGGTACATTGCGATAGCTTGGCAATTCCATTAGGGACCGCATAGAGAGTTAAGCTAATAACTAGTCATGTCTTACTAGGTTCTTGGTTCCTTCGATATTCGATCATTATTTAACTATGACCATTTTTTCATTTTGTCAACTAATCTTTTTGTTTGAAATGATTATCAGGATCATCTTATTTTTGAATAATCTTTAGTTTAATAAAAATGGTAATACGATAGTAAGCAAAAATGTTTGATCATTTCCCTATCACACACTGCGCACTTGCATATGTGTTAGAGTCCTGCCAAACTCCATGGCGAGGTTATAGCCCAATCATTAAGAGGAAGTAAGCTATTTGCCTTTATGACCAACTTTCCGCATAGGCATGGCAATAACTTTTTGGATGTAAATTACCTATGTCTCTCATGAGTAGCCCTTCGCATTTGCATAAAGAAATACATCCACTAGATTCAACTTTTTTTGCCAAACCTGCGATGGGCCTTGGATCTGGGTGCCTTGGCCATCCTTACCAAACGAAAAAGCTATTCGGACACCTATTTAGGCATCAATCTAAACCCTATATAGTGAGCCCTACGAGCTAAACAATGTCAAACCATACTGGAACCTTGCTAGAATACCCAGAGAATAAGGTCACTCGAGGAAATATTCTTAACCTTTACTCTTAATTACCATAATTATGTAGGTGACAATGAGTATACAATTATCACTCATATCTGCATTTTTATCATTTATCAAGGCATCCCATCGTGCCACCCGAATGATGGCTAATTTTTCTCTAAATGAGTGATGATGAGCAAAAACTATCATTCGCAATGTCTTATGCTATAAGCTGTTATGCTGTCCAAGTCATGGCTTAACGCATATCTGCACTACTGGTGATAAATGAATATTACTACATGTCAGTTATTTTTTTATCAAAATAAGATATTACATCACTTCATAAAAGGCAGATTGCATCTTGGCATGTTGAAATGCTGCCCATTTCTCGTCTTACCACCTTGGTTGAGACATGTTATGAATATTTTGTTTTGATGTTCTTAAGTTCCTTTTTTCTATACATTTATCTCGGATATGTTCCACTAACTTATTTTCCCTTTGTTTATGTTTTGGTGCATGTATCATCTCATCATAACTATCATGACTATCATTATTTTGGGATAATTGTTCTGGTTAGGTGTTCCACAAGGAGCATCATTTATGGAGCAATAGCTTATCTCCACTATCACATCCTTCAAAATTGTTAGAACATGGTTAGAAGGTCGCTAACGCTAGGACGGAGACATCCTAAAGCTTGACTATGTCTTAAAAATACATGAAGAGGTCAAGATTGATTTTCAGCAGAATAATTATCAGAAATTGAAGCACATTTGGGATAGTTGGGATAACAATGAGAAAGAAACCTTCACTAAAAAGTATGTAGATATAGCTCTCTTACTTCGATTTCAGTTGAATGATGGCTTGTTACAAGCAACGACAAAGTTCTAAAATCCAACCTATCGATATTTCACCTTCAATCAACAAGATTTAGCCCTTACCTTTAATGAATAAAAAGCTCTGCTCAACATAGAAAAGGCTAAGTTTGATTGGATTTACTGCAAAGTGTTATCACCTCTTCCGTTCAAGAAAAGGTTAGGGTAAATTCTTGGAGCCATAGAAGCATAGGTTGACAATCACGTTAAAGTAAAAGGGAGTAGCAAATGCATCTCTTGGGCTAGCTTGAAAGAGGCCATGGTAAATATTTTTGACCAAAATAAAGTTCAAGATGTCTATGCTTTGGCAATCTATGGGTGTTACAACATACCCCAAGGTGGATCCTCGTAGATCTATGGGTGTATATGACTTAAAATATTTTTTGACTTAGGAATGTCTTTTTTATCGAGACTTTTCCTTCTCGACATGCTGAGAACGAGAAAGTGTAGATTCTTAACTTATGATACAATGAAAAGGACCATGAAATGAATCGCTCATCTTATTTGTCTCAGATGACCATCACAAAATGGCCAGCGCATGGAGTTGCCACCAATCATTTTAGGCTAGGCATGACTGGATGCCTATTAAAACCTATATTTTGAATTATGAAACTCAAAACATTGATCCCATGGTCTACGTAATACAAAGATTCATGGTTTGGGTTTGGCAGTTGGTTACACGTGATAAGGTACAAACCTCTTCGCGGTGCCTAAAATCGATACCTTACTAGCTATGTCTTATCTTGGTTTCAATTCTTTCGATCTTAACTTGTCACCACTTTGATATAACCCTCTTCTAATGCATGAATCTTATAAAAATATAAATCCAGGTTTTGATGAAAAAGATTTAATCTCATATACACCTCGGAAAGATAGGGAATATAGAGATTTTCAATAAAATGACCTATAAATTTTACTTTAAAAATGGAATGTTCCACTTTAGGCACTGGAGAGATACCTACATGAAACATTACCTTTAATTTTGTTTGAAATGTTTTGAAAACATGAATGCATATAATCATCACAAAGAAATCATGTTAGTAAGGCAATAAATGAAGTAACATAACATGGATCATTCAATGCACGAATAAAAAAATAGGTGGACTATTGGAATTGTTCTCGCAATTATTATCGATTAGTTAGGAATAATCAAATCGACAATCTTCGAGATGCATGTAAATTCCTTGATTAAACAAGGTTTATTTGACACATTCATGAAAGTCTGAGAAGGAGAAAATTAACTGTAGTTGAAAGATAGGGTTGAAGTATCCCCTTAGAAAGATGGGGTTGGAGTATCCCCATGGATGACAAATTATTTTGGCAAAGAAAGATTTTTCAATCTTGATAATTTTGAAAAATGAGGTTGGAGTATCCCTTCAAAAGGTCTGGGTTAGAGTACCCCCAAAAATGCCATATTTGACACTCTTTAGAGAAGTCGAGTTGGAAAACATAAGTTGACAAAACTTAGTGATTTAGGAAATGTGTGATCGTTTCGACAATTTTTGGCAAAAAATTATTGTGAATGAGGATGGTAAAGATGTAAAGTATGTTTGTGCCTTGATATGAGCTTGTGGGAGGTCAAAGCATGTTCTTAAGTCTGATCGAAATGACGCAGAGACATTCGAATGCCTCGAGACGAAATTCAGGAAAACAATTTAATTTTGACCATGACTGAGAATAAAGGACAGCATCGTATAATCCAGCTTCCCAAATCTATTATGGATTAGTTTAAAGACTTTAGAGGATAGACAAGATACCACTAGAAAACTAACTTGACCAGGGTTACTCTAAAAACATTCCCAATATCCCAAAAAGTCATTTTTTGGGGAAATAAGTTTGAACTAATTGAGTTGCTAGCAGAGCATATAAGGGACAAGTGTTTCAAAATTTGAAAAATCATGATGGACTCATTTGGTATCAAAAAATTGCAAGCGATACCTTTCTGAAAAGGGGATTTCATGAATATTTTAAGAAAAATGTGTTATAAATTTGGAAAAATCATTTAGTGGCCTAAACAGCCCAACAAGAATACATATTCAGATTCTAGAGGTTCCAAATAGTTTAGACTTGAAAAATCATAACTCTCTCATCTAGAATAACCTAGGGGTGAATAAGACAACGTTTGAAAGATAATTTGACATGCTTTGAGAGAAGAGTGTCAGAAAATTCATGAAAAATCATTTAGGATTTTAAAGTATTTTTTAATTTACAACAGTTGTGCTACCAACTAGGGATAAAGTGAAGCAGAGGATATCTCTCATTTTTTTTGTCTACGGGTCCAAACTTGAGTTATTGACGTTTAAATGTCTATGACTGAAGGAAAAGAGTGGCAT
The DNA here is from genome assembly GCA_038382025.1 of Adansonia gregorii. Lineage (NCBI taxonomy): Eukaryota > Viridiplantae > Streptophyta > Magnoliopsida > Malvales > Malvaceae > Adansonia > Adansonia gregorii. The sequence goes on along the minus strand of JBBYHO010171448.1, from coordinate 31,395 downwards.
GAGAATCAGGAACTCATTTGCACAGCCTTAAAGTAGTGTGGGATGATGAAATAGCCCGTTGGTCATATCGCTCAAGGTTTTGACTCAAAAAATGCAGAAACATTTAGGGAATAATTTTAAGACCATTTTTGTCTCAAAATCAGAATATTTGAGCTTGTTTAACCAAGATTCCAGATCTGGAAAACTTAATTTTCCAAAAGATATTTGGCTACCTTTGAGGAAAATGCCAAGTCCATGTTAAGCCTCAATGGTTGAGGTTAACATGTTTGGCTTAGGGAGTTTTGAAAATCAGTTTTGACAACCATTAAACATGCATTTTGACAAGTAGAAGACAACAAACATACAAGGTGATGGCACTTAATATGAATGGGGATGCTAACTTTACCAATGGTTTAAACAAAGATAGTGTTATGCATTGTAACAAGAAAATGTTATAGATGCTGAAAATGGCAATAATTCATCCAAGCTAATGTATAAATGTGCTTAAAATGTGTTAGGCAAATGATTCATACATGGATTAAGGATAAGTAGATGCATGGATATGGCATAAAATGCATGAGCAAGGGATATCAAACTAATGAGGATGAAGCATTTTGCACATCAAAGAGGCATTAAGGCATCTAAGTCTTAAACTACCATAACCAAAAGCAACAGTAATGCATGATAATCGTAAGAGGGTGATGGAAACATAGAGAGCTCACTAAAATGATGAAGGTGCTAAAAAATAGAAAATGAAAGTGATAAACTAAAAAGTTATACCAACAAAACTTCACTTTTTGGCCAAATAATTTTACCAGTAGAGATGGCTTGAATTTCCCTCATTTCCTTGTTGTTAATAAGCAAGAAAAAGAGAGAAATAATGAGGTTTTGGTTTTGGTATGGATAAAGGTGATTTTTTTGAATATGTAATGGTTGGGAATGAGTGTTTTGGGGCTATTTTTGGGTGGTGGTTGAAGAGCTACGAGATTCTGATTTTTTTTTTGTGTAGGAATATATTTTGGAAGTTGAAAATAAGTTAGAATCTAACCTTTTTTGGCTAAGATAGAAGTGATCCATTTATACTAGCATTTTGGAGCCAATTTGGAGTGTTTTTGGTCATTTCTCAAAGGGGACAAAGTGATGTTGGCATGGTGGCTATAGAGTGGCTGTAGAGAGCAACTTGCTGCCAATGTGATGGGTATAGGGTGGCTAGTTTAAGTGCTGAAATAATTTTCTAGCAAATAGGGTGACTGATGCTGCTCTTGGTCAACAAACTAGGGAGTAGGGTGATCATATGATATTAACCTTTTTGATGCAATTTAGACTTAAAAAAAATGTTTTGATTAATTTAAAAGTCTAAATTTGTAATATGATGTGTTTTAATCTTTCCTAATGCAAAAAAATGAGTTAAAATCAAGTTTTGGATCAATGGTGGACGAGTCAAAAATGCCTAGACCGTGAAAATGGCCTGTATGTATTAATACATTACAGAATGTATCGATATATTTGGTCCAAAAACCTTAAGTGTATCGATACAATGAACATTATATCGATACAATGATCATTGTATCGATACTGTGAACCACTATATTCTATAAGCCACTGTATCGATACATATTGATATGTATCAATACATTTCTTTAAAGAATGCATGTTTCGGTCTTAGCATGGCCTAGTATCGATACACGAGGTCTTGTATCGATACAGAGGCTCATGTATCGATACATTTACATGCTATATCGATACAAATGGGGACATTTCAAATTTTTGGATCATTAGAGCATTGTATCGATACATTCAAGTAAAATTATGAATTTTCTCATATATTTTGTCCCTGGACACCTTAAACGACGTTACTTGATGCTACATCTTTGCATTTACCTTTGATATGATCTCTAAACCTTCTTGACCTCCTCAAAATACTTTGTCACCCGGCGATCATCACCCCTTTTCATGTCCATGCTCTAGATTGCTATAATTTAGGCCCGACAAAATAAGGTGTCTACAATGGGCTCGTCATATTCCCAAAGACTTTGGGTTATATAGAAATGGCAGTCATAAATTTCTTTTCTTGCCTATGTTATGACACCAACCCTACTTTCGCCATCATCACTGAAACCATCTGTGCCCTTAGCTTTTGGAAAAGAATAGGAATAACAAGGTTTATCAAGTGTGCCCTATTACTCCAGATATGGCTCCTAGGCTATTTCTATGTTAGGGAGGAAAAAACCAAGTGCAATTTCTTCTTCAAGTTTAGTTCTCTTTCCATAGTATTAAAGGAAGAATGTCAAGATAAGATAGAAAAGCATTAGGTCAAGGGATTATAAAGCGTTAAGGAGCAAGAAATCACATAAAGAGCCCATGGGTGTTCCCTCAATTGATTGTGTATAGATGTGGACACTACATTTGTGTATCACTTCTGGGATTATGAGGAAATACTAGTTATGCTCCTTTATTGGTTTTGCATCAGTTCTAGTGCTAGTAATTCATCCTGTTCTTCAAAGACTTGGGACATTGGGATTTGGAATATGGAGAGCCTAATTATAAAGCAAAAGTCTACTTAGCTTTCCAAGCCTAGAAGATGATCCATTGTATGGAAAGATACTAGAGAGGAAGCCCCACCACGCTTGGATATGAAGAATGAAAACTCTACCGTATCAATGACCCATTACCACTGCTAACTATGGGATATTGTAAATCCTAATAAAAAGAATTGACTTTTTAGATCGAGCTACTTAGGAGGGAGTTTGAGCAAGAAAAGGCATCATTTGCCATAGAAATCTCTCAACTTAAGGAGGTAAAGGGCTAGCTAGAGATGGATATATATTTTAGGAGCGGTGAAATGGATCGAGTTGTTAAAGAAAGAGATCGCTTCAAAGATGATCTCAAAAGCCTAACCAAGGATTATGTGACACTACGAAAAGCTAACAAGTCCTGACTATTGGCAAGACATCAATCGAATGGGAAGTGAAAGTTGCCCCTCTTAATTACGAGTTGGATCAACAAAAAGAGGAAGTCAAAACTAGCAAGTAAAAGTTCACGAGGGCATGTGCTCTTGCTTCCACCTACCAATTAGGAATTAAAGACTTGAGGCTCAAATGCGAGATACGAAAGCTGCTAGGGTTGAAAATGAAGCCCTCACTCACAGAATCCAAGAGTTAGAATAGTCTTTCCACGTTCTACAAAGTCATATCAATGAATTAACATGGGCTTTTAAGCAATTCAAACTAGAGTGGCAGGCGACCATTGACCAAGCATGTTTGAGTTACCAAATGTAGCATCGACACTTCACTAAACATGTTAGGATGGCTTAACAAGAGGTGGATGAGATGATTGAAGTAGCTCGATCCATAAGGCATGACATCATACCCGTTAGAGATCGTGAGCAATAACTTTTGGGTTTTCTTGATCGTGTGATTACATAATGTAATCACGTTGATACTTTTAGATGTAATCATGTCATAAAAGAAAAAGCCTTTTGTGACTCTATGAATGATGTTATTGATGAAGCTATTCCAAGAATCAATTGTCTCTAGTGCATATGCAAATTTAATTTCACCATTTTCATTACACTTACATTAATCATTCATTACTTTAACTCGTTATTGCATTATAAGTGCTCATTAATAAATACATTTTCAAATAAAAATCTAATATGGGAATTCGGCTATAAAAGTGCAAGGGATTTTGAGATCAATCATGAATACAAAACCTTACATCATGCACCACTATAACACACGATGCCGTTAGTAAATCATGACGAATGATCATGAAGATCGTATTGGGCACCTTGAGCTAATGGTTAAGAAATCACAAGACCAGATGCTTCATCAGCAATATGAAATCACAAAACTTATGGAACTAATGACCGCCTCTATGAAAGAAAAAGGGCTAGCTAGCATTACTGAAACAAGGAATGATCCTTCCAATACTAAAAGTCCCTCTGTCAATAATTCTAAACCCATATAAGGGGAAACTAGACAAGAACAACGGCTCATTCCTACACCTACCGGTCAAGCTCCTTCAGTTATCTACCTAAATCCCATTGCAGCATGTCAATTTATTATTTCCATCTTATCAGTATAACTGATAACCCTTGATTATGAAAAACGAGAGAAAATGAAAGGTTAAAAGTCCACCATGACTGTGGAAGCAGTAAACAAATTCTAGCTATTAGAGAAATGCCTCAAGCTATTAAAGGAAGTGACAAGTTCAAAGCTCTTGATATGTAATCGCTGTCTTTAGTGTCTAAACTTGTCATTCCCTTGAAGTTCAAAGTCCCAGAGTTTGAGAAGTTTAATAAAACCACCGACCCTTTTATCCATGTCTAAATGTACCTAGAAAGATGGTTAGGTATGAGAAAGATAAAAAGCTTTTCATCCACTGCTTTTAGCATAGCCCCACTAGGGTAGTAGCTCTATGGTATATCGAGCTAAACAATGTGAAAATCTAATCATGGGCCAACTTAGCTAAGGCCTTTTCTAAATCAATACTAGCACGTATTAGATTAGGCACCACATCGACTTTGCCTGATGAATTTGGATAAGAGATCCATAAAAGTTTTAGGCAATACACCCAAAGATAAAGAGAAAAAGTAGTCGTAGTCCAGCCTCTCTTTACAAAAAAAGATGACAGTCACTTTTATTCACACCTTATGTGCTCTTTATTATGAGAAGCTCGTAGGGAATGCCACCAAGAAATTCACAGCCTTAGTTCTCTCTGAAGAAATGATCGATGCTGCCATTAAGAGTGGTAGAATGTCTACCAGTGAAATAGCTGGATTGAGTAAAAAGCCCATTGCCGGTAAGAAGGAAAAGGGAAAGGCCAATGCCATAAATTATGCAAGCTCATTTTAGCCAAGACAATGTCAAGTACCCAACCCTTGCTACTCAAGCATGCCATATTTTGCCGCATCATAATATCCCTGCAGCTAATTTATACCACAACCTATAACCTATCATTTGTAATCCCATCAAACCCACCATAAAGCTACTCTCTGCAGGTCGACTAAAATACCCATTGAACAACCAATAATGCACCTAGTAATTGACGTCCAAATCAATAAAGGTAACACTTTGATCCTATCCCTATGACCTATAAGGAGCTCTACCAAACTTTACTCTAAAATCACTTAGTGGCTTTGATCTATTTCCCAAAATAAAGTTGCCATAACCACAATGGCACAGCCCTAATGCCTACTGTGAATACCATGCTAGGGTCATAGGGCATGACATAGAGAACTGCATATCTTTCAAGCAAAATATGTAAAATCTAATTAACTCAAAAGTTTTATAGTTCGGGATAAGCCATGGACCAAATGTTACAGCCAATCTTTTACCAAACTACATAGAGCCAGCTACAAGTATGATCAGCATTAAAAACAAATATGAAGTCAAGCTAAGCATAGAGGATGTAAGGATGCTAATGTTCTTGGTCTGGTAAGCATTGATTCAGTTTGGGCTGCTTAATGTAACAAAAAAATTGGAAGACAATCTTGATAACTTTTACAACTTCCATACAATTATAGGTCATATCCTACAAACATGCAAGGAGTTTACGTCCACAGTTTAAAGAATGATGAATGAAGGCCAAATAGAATTCTATCAGGAAACCACACTTGCTACTAAATCTATCAACATGATAGGGGACGAGACCACGTAGCCACCTTACGATAGAAGTCGACCCCTCATTCTTTATGGCCAGTCAAGTTTTAAGGTTAGTTTTTCAATACCTACACCAAAGTTAGTTATGGAGGTACCTAAACCATTCTCGTATGAGAGCAACAAAGTTGTCCCATGTAAATACAAGAATCATGTAGCAATGATTGGACAACTAACCTCCATAACTGCTACAATGGAACTGTCAGGAGTTAGTCACCTAACCCATAGCGGTAGGTGTTAGCTCCCCCAACTCAAGAAAAATAGAAGGTTGATGCATCTCCAAGCACCAGTACCACTCAAGTCCAAGCAAAGAATTTTAAGCCCCAAAAAGTCAAGGAAACAGTGAGTGAAAAAGAAGCCACTGAGTTTCTCAAGTTCATCAAGCATAATGAATACTACATTATGGACCAGTTAAGCAAACAACCCACTAAGATTTCTATGTTATCTCTGCTCCTTAATTCATAAGTCCACCAAAATCATTATTAAAAGTGTTAACGAACCATATATGCCATTGGATGTCTCCGTGGACAAATTAGATCGGCTAGTGAATAGCATCATGATCGATGATTATATCTCTTTCACTGATGATGAGATCCCACCTAGAAGCAAGGGCAATTATTAAGCTCTACATATCATTACCCATTACAAGGGATGCATTTTGCCCAAAGTACTTATGGACAATGGGTCGGGTTTAATGTCATGCCCATGACTATATTAGGCAAGCTCCCTGTCGATCAGTCCAACATCAAGTGTAGTCGCACCATAGTTTAAGATTTTGATGGAACATGTCATAGAGTAATTGGAAATATCATAATCCAGCTTCAGATAGGACTTTTAAGTTATGGATATTAATCCATCTTACAACTACCTATTAGAAAGTCCATGGATACATTCTGTTGAGGTCATCCTATCCTCTCTCCATTAGAAGCTCAAATTTATGATAGATGACAAAGTAGTCAGCATCAAGGCTAAAGAAGAAATGATTGCCACTGCTTTCACTGAAGATATCTACATAGAGCCTAATGAAGATGCATCGAATTCATTATTTTAATCCCTCAAGTTCATCAATGCAACATTTATGGGAGAAAGATTGCCAAGAATTGAACCCCACATATCAAAAAGTACCCAGTCGGGTTTAAAAATGATCGTTGGTAAAGATTCACGTGCTAGAAAAAGGCTTGGGAAAAATTTACAAGGGATAACTTGAGCCCTACAAGTCACCACTGAAGTCTATAAAAGGGGCTTAGGATTCAAGGCTAAGGCATAGTCAAGAAGATAGCAAGAAAAGAGGATCCACAACCATGAGATGACATGATCATTAGGTCAAGAGGGGGAATCAAAGCCAATAATGTTCCTGTCTCTCCATGGGATATTCTATTAGAAAAAATGAATTGATTCAAGCCAACTAAAGGAGCAAAGGGCTAAAGATGTCCTATTCATCTTAAACAAAGCCCTCTACTACCTCAATCTCTGGGATGCCAAACCATTAAATATGTGTCCTTGCACCAAGATTGATTTTGATGATGGGTTCACGATGGAAGCCCCTGCACTTTTTTGATCCCTTTTATGTAATGTCAAGAGATGAAAACCTACCTGCCCTCACCCAAACATAGGTAGCTGTCCTATGTAAGAGGCATTTTTGTCAAACATTATCGATGAAATGATTTTTGCATATATCATTCCATACTGCATGCCTACATCACTTTTTAATCTCTTTGTCTTAATTACTCTTTTACCTCCATTCTTATTTGAATCCCTAGGTTGTGTTTGCGTCTTTTACAATGTTTATTTCTTAACCCTCTCAAGTGTCCTGATGAAAGTGACATAGATGTATCTAATGGGTCTTTGAAGATCTATTTCAAATAGTCAATTGGTGCTAATGAAGTTGATCCTAAAGAAGATTTTAAAAAAAAATCCATACCACCATACCTTTTACGATTAGTTGAGCAAGAGGAAAAGCAGATCAAGCCTATAAAAGTCTAGCAAAAGCAATAAATCTAAGTACTTAGAAGAATCGAAAAAAGGTTAGAATCAAAACCTCAATAAAGTTAATGGCTAGGACCTAGCTAATAAAATTACTTCAGGAATATCGAGATGTATTTACTTGGTCATATCAAGATATGCCAGGACTAGACACTGATATAGTGGTCCATAAGCTTCCTATCAAGCTCGAATACAAATCAATCTGGCAAAAGTTAAGGAGGATAAAGCCAGAAATACTCCTCAAAATTAAAGAGGAAATCAAAAAGTAATTTGATATAGGGTTTATCGAATAGCTAAGTATCCAAATTAGGTTGCCAATATAGTCTGGTCCCAAAGAATGATGGCAAAGTGCAAATATGCATTGATTACCAGGATCTAAATCGAGCTAGCCATAAAGATAACTTCTTGCTACCCTATATTGACACTCTGGTAGACAATACAGCCAAAAATTCTCTTTTCTCCTTCATGGACAGATTCTCATGCTACAACTAGATCAAAATGGCATCAGAAGACATGGAGAAAATAACTTTTGTAACCATGTAGGGGATATTTTGCTATAATGTCATGCCCTTCAGACTTAAAAATGCTAGGTTAACTTATCAATGGGCTAAGGTAGCCTTATTCCATGACATGATGCACAATGAAATTGAGGTCTACATTGATGACATGATTGCCAAGTCAACAAAAGAGGATGAGCATGTCACAGACCTTTAGAAAGTTTTTGAACGGCTAAAAAAATTTCAACTTAAATTGAATCTTGCCAAATGTACCTTTGGAGTCACTTCAAGCAATTTTTTAAGCTTTATAGTTAGCGAAAAAGGATTGAAGTTCACCCAGACAAATTTAAAGCCATTCAAGATATGCTACTGCCTCAAACCTAAAAAAAAGTAAAAAGCTTTTTGGGGAGACTGAATTATATTTTTAGATTCATATCCTAGCTCACTGACAAATGTGACTTCATTTTTTGACTTTTTCACAAACAAAATACGAAAGAGTGGAATGAGGCATGCTAAGAAGCCTTTGATAAAGTCAAATACTATTTGCCATGCCTGCCAGTGTTAGTACTATTGATGCCTAGTCAACCTTTAGTCCTTTACTTGGCAGTCTTCAACAAGTCTATGGGTTATGTATTAGGCCAGCGTGATGAGTTAGGAAAGAAGAAACAAGTAATCTACTACTTAAGCGAAAAGTTCACGGAATGTGAGTGCAACTACTCCATAATCGAGAAGTTATGCTGTGCTTTGGTGTGGACAACCAAAAGACTCAGGCAGTACATGTTATATCACACCACATGATTGATTGCAAGGCTTGATCCTATCAAGTATCAATGTGAAGCCCTGGTACTATTAAGAAGGTTGGCCAAACGGTAAGTCCTACTTTTTGAATATGACATTGCCTATGTTAGTCAAAAGGCCATCAAAGGTAGTGCGATAACTAATTTTTTGGCAAGTCGTGCAGCAGATGATTATGAAGCTTTAAGTTTTGACTTCTCAGATGAAGATCTAATGTGCATTGTTTGAAGATGAAAATGCCTCTAACCAAGATCGATCCTGGAAGATGTATTTTGATGGAGCATCAAACACTCTAGGACATGGACTGGGCCAATATTAATGTCACCCGATGGGAGTCATTATTCGTTCATAGTAAGGCTAAGCTTTAATTGCACAAATAATATTGCAAACTATGAAGCTTGTGTTATAGGGCTTCAAGCAGCCATTAAGATGAATTCTAAGACATTATAGGTGTTTGATAATTCAACCCTAGTCATCTTCTAATTGAAAGGGGAATGGCATGCGATGCCAAGCTAATGTAGAATAGGAAATTGATAGCAGAACTCAAGAAAAAATTTGATAATATCAGTTTTTAACACTTACCTCGAGAAGAGAACCAAATAGTTGATGCTTTGGCTACTTTATCATCCATGTTTAAAGTTAACCAAGAATCAGATGTTGCTCCTATCCAGATAGCATCTATACAACTTTGGTTCATTATCATAATGTAGAAAAAGAGAAAGATAGCCTAACCTAGTACATTGACATCCTTCGTTACATCAAGGACTAGTAATATCCTAAACATGCAACTGTGATTGGTAAAAAGACTATCGAAAGGCTAGTTATGAGGTTTGTTTTCAATGGAAAAATCTTATATAAGAAGAGTCATGATCAAGTATTGCTTAGATGCATCAATACTCCTAAAGAGAAAAAAGATCCTAGAAGAAGTACATGAAGGGATTTGCGACACACATGTAAATAGATATCAGATGGCCAAGCAAATCATAAGAGTGGGTTATTATTGGTTGACCCTCAACAAGGACTGCACCAATTACACCTAAAAATGTCATAAGTGTCAAATCTCTACAGATAATATTAACATCCCTCTAATGGCACTTTATTTCATGATAGCTCCATGGCCCTTCTCTATGTGGGGTAAGGAAGTGATCCTGCCAATCACCCTTGAGCTTTCAATGGGCATTGCTTCATCTTGGTAGTAATCGACTATTTCACCAAATTGGTGGAGGTTGCCTCATATGCTAGTGTTACTAGATTGACCATTTGTAAGTTTATCAAGCGGGATATCACCTGTAGATATGGCCTCGTGAACCAAATCATCATAGATAATGCAAGTAACTTAAATAATAAAATGATGCAAGAGGTCTGCTTTCAGTTCAAGATCCAGCACCATAATTTCATCCCTTATTACCCAAAGATGAATAAGGCAGTTGAGGCATCCAACAAAAACATTAAAAGAATAGTTGAAAAAATGGCTAAGACTTGTAAAGATTGGCATGAGAAGCTATTTTTTGCGCTTAATGCCTATCGAACCTTAGTTTGCACTTCCACAAATGTTACCCCATTCTCCCATATCTATGGATGGAAGCCATATTGCCTATCAAAGTCGAGATCCATTCTCTCTGAGTCTTGATTGAAACCAAACTTGAAGAGGCTGAATGGGTTAAGAACAGATATGACCAGCTCAACCTCATTGAGGAAAAATGAATGAAAGCCATCTACCATGGTCAAATGTATCAAAGATGCATGATTCGAGCCCATGACAAAAAGATGTGCCCACGACAATTTCACCAATCGAATTGGTATTAAAAAGGCTCCTCCCAACTCATAAATATCCATGGGGCAAGTGGACCTAAATTGGGAAGGACCGCATGTCGTGAAGTAAGCCTTCTCTGGAGGGGCCCTAATATTGTTAAAAATGGACAATAATATCTTACCCAACCCAGTTAACTCATATTCCATAAAAAAATATTGCACATAAAGGGAAAAAAACCTGAAAAGGCATTAAAAAAAGAAAACAAAAAAAACACAAACAGCTAAAAAAACACAAAAAGAAGAAAACAAAAAAGGGGTCCAAATGAAAATTTGAAAAGGGCATATGGGCAACTAACCCAACTATAGTTAAAAAATCGCAAGGGCAACTTGAGAAGATCAATTTTAATAGGCCATAGACTACATCACTTATAAAACAAAGCAAAGCAATCCTAGGACCTTCTGAAAATCAGCTGACACTAGTCACATTCATTGTTCGAGAAAGATCCTAGAAAACATGTAAAGAACATTCATGTCGTGATCGTCAAAGGTATCTTCTATTTAAAAGATCATACTTCTTACCATCTAATCACTTGTTTGTCAAATAGTATACCAAGTTATATCTCTTTGTTGTCATGAATAAATATTACCTTGTTTCTTTTAACCCCTGCAGTTGCACTTGTCATTTTAACTGATAATATTTGATAATCAACTGTAATATGCATAAGGACATCTTAATATTACATGAAAGGATAAAAAACTCTGCTCATGCCGTGATTGTCAAGATCATGCACTTTTTGTGTCCAAACACCTGCTCAACATGGCCATACACCACAAGCCATATCTTAAGAAAAACCATTTTAAGCTAACCAAAAATCCACTCATACGTTCTATCAGAATCTTATTGAAACTAGAGACATCAACATAATTAGTTAAACAGTCTTTAAATTATTGACAATGCCTTTAAATTGTCAGGAAAATAATTAAACCTTCAAAATCGAGAAATGCAATAATCTAAATTATTGAAAATAGATTTTTGGTTGTATCCCTGGTGGAGCTGAGACAACCTATAATCCTCAGTGCAATTAGGAAAATTCCCATCCATAGTTGTAACAAAAATGAATCACTATCCCTATTAGAGTCTGAATAATGTACAAGAAGAACTACAGCTATCTCTCATATTATACTTTACATCATGCAATCGTGATAGCATTCCACATCATGCATTCGCATTACCATCACACATCATGATTTTTGCAATATTACTTTAAACCAGGTTCACCAGACCTTCAAGAATTCCCTGGTAAGAACTCTAAGCTTCGTAAACCAAGCATTTTTCAAGAGACACCTATCCCAAAACATTCTTAAGCCCACACACTTATTTGCAAATAACTAGATGCCAATCATACCCACATGAAGCCCACAAGTCAGTGGCACCCTTTTCAAAGCCTACAAGTTAGTGGCACTTTTTCGAAGTCCATAAGTCAATGGCACTCTTTTCAAAGTACATAAGTCAATGACAACCTTTTCAAAGCCCATAAGTTAGTGGCACCTCTTAAAAGCCCACAAGTCAGTGGCACCTTTTCAACCCATAAGTCAGTGGCACTTGTTCAAAAGCCTAAAGTTAGTGGCACCTTTTTTAAAGCCCATAACTTAGTGGACCTTTTCAAAAGCCCATAAGTTAGTGTTATCCTTTTTAAAGCTTATAAGTTAGTGGCACCTCTTTAAAGCCTAAAAGTTAGTGGCACCTTTTCAAAGCCCACACAAGTTGGTGGCACCCAAGTCTAAGTCAAAGCCCGCACAAGCTAGTGACACTCGAATCAAAGCCCACACGAGTTGGCGGCACCCAAGTTTAAGTCAAAGTCTGCACAAGCTGGTGACATCCATATAAAAAATCCATGTTACTCTGCACCTGCCTGTGGGGGTCAAACCTTAAAAAACCAACACCCTAGTAGGGAGGGCAAACCTTACAAAATTCACTTAAACCTCTATCAGGATCATTGCCAAGACACTGAACTTATCACAATGAAGTGTTAATTACAATTTATTCTTTTACAAGTGTTCTGAGGAGTCTCATTCCACCCCTCAAACAAAATAATGTCTATTTGTCTTTGCCCTATTCTTGATTCTTAGCAACAATCAAAGAGGGGTAGTTGTAGACACCTTATTTTGTCTAAGTTAATTTTTTTAGTAACTTAAGGCAAGGATATGGAAGGGGCGATGATTGTTGCTTGACAAAAAAGTATTTTTAAAGAGGTTAAGAAGGTCTATGGATCATACCAAAGATAAATATAAAAATGTGGCTTCAAAGGATGTAGTTTAAGGTGTCCGAGCATAAAAGATATAAGAAAATTCAAAATTTGGCTTGAATGTATCGATACATAGTTCTCATGTATCGATACATAATTCTCATGTATCGATACAATGTTCTAACGATCCAAAAATTTTAAATGCCCCCATATGTATTGATACAACTTGTAAATGTATCGATGCATAAGCTTATGGATCGATACATGAGCTCATGTATCGATACTCATGTATCGATACTAGGCTATGCCAAGACCAAAACATGCATTCTATAATGAAATGTATTAATACATATTAGCATGTATTGATATAATAAAGCACTTAATCGATATAATGATCATTGTATTGATACAATGTTCATTGTATCGATACATTCAAGGTTTTTGGACCAATGTATCGATATATTTTGTAATATATGGATACATGTAGGCTATTTTCCACGGTCTGAGAATTTTTTACTCTTCCATCATTGATCCAAAACTCGATTTTAATTCGTTTCTTTGCATCAGAAAAGATCAAAACCCATATCAGATTCTGAATTTGGACTTTTAAATTAATTAAAACATTTTTGATGTCTGAATTAGATCAAAAAGGTCAATGTCACATGATCATCCTGCTCCTCCCCAGTTTGTTAACCAAGATCACCATCAGCCACCCTATTTGCTAGAAAATCATTTTAGCATTTAAATCGGCCACCCTGTGTCCATCACATTGGCAGCAAGTTGCTCCTTACAACCACTCTATAGCCATCAAGCTGACATCATTTTGTCCCCTTTGAGAAATGACTAAAAACACCTTTAATTTGGCTCCAAAATGCTGATATAAATAGACCACTTATATCTTAGCTAAGTTTTGGGAGATTTCAGCTCATTTTTAGTTTTCAAAATGCATTCACACATCAAGAAGCCAAATCTCGTAGCTTTTCACTTAGGCCCCAAAAGTAGCCCCAAAACACTCACTCTCAACCACTAGATAATCTAAAATTCACCTTTATCCATACCAGAACCAAAACTTATTATTTCTCTCTTTTTGTTGCTTATTAACAATAAGGAAAGTGAGAAATTCAAATAATCTCTGCTACTTTAACTATTTGGCCAAGAATTAAAGTTTTGTTGGTATAAAGTTTTACTTTATTACTTTTATTTTTTGTTTTTCAGCATCCTCATCGTTTTAGTGAGCTCTTCATGTTTCTATCACCCTCTTAGGATTCTCATGAATTAATGTGGCTTTTGGTTATGGCAGTTTAGGATTTTGATGCCTTAATACCCTTTTGATGTTCAAAATGCCTTATTTTATCCTTATTATTTTGACAGCTCTTGCTCATGCATTATATGCCATATCCATGCATCTTGTTATGATTAATCCATGTATGAATCCTTAGCCTAACATATTTCAAGCATACTTATACATTAGCTTGCATTTTGCCATGAATCATTGTTATTTTCAACATCTATAACATTTTCTTGTCAAAGTGCATGATACTTTCTTTGTTTAGACCATTAGTGAGGAAAGCACCCCCATTCATGTTATGTGCCATCCCTTTGTATGTTTGTTGTCTTCTCTTTGTCAAAGTGCATGTTTGATGGCTATAAAAAAACTGACTTTCAAACCCTCCCCAAGCCAAGCATGCTAACCTCAACCAATGAGGACTAGCATGAACTTAGCATTTTCCTTAAAGCTAACTAAAAATCTTGGGGAAAATAAAGTTTTTTAGTTTTGTAATCTTGATTAAAGGAGCTTAAAACTTCTGATTTTCCAGCTAAAATGGCCTTGCACTTGTTCCCTAAATGTTTGTGCCTTGTTTTTAAGTCAAAACCTTGAGTGGTACGATCAATGGGCTATTTCATCATCCTAAATTACTTTAGTGCTGTGCAAATGAGTTCGTGATGCTCATGCCGCTCTTTGCCTTCAGTCATGGAGTTCGAATGTTGATGACTCAAGTTTGGACCTGTTAACGTAGAGAAAATAAGAAATATCCTCTGCTTTTCTTTGTCCCTTGCTAGCAACATCATCGTTACAAATTCAAAAATCACTTTAAAATCCAAAATGATTTTTCATGAATTTTATAATATTTTCTCTGAAAGAGTATCCAAATATCTTTAAAATGAGGTCTTGTTCACCCTTGAATCAGTCTAGATGAAAGAGTTTTGATTTTTCAAACCTAGACTATCTGAAATCCCTAGAGTTAACAAAATGCATTCTGGTTAGGCCCTTTAGGTTCACTAAAAGATTTTTCCAAATCCATCGAACATTTTTCCTAAATAGTCCGTGAAATTCCCTTTCTGGAAAGGTATTATTTGTAATTTTTTGATACCAAATGAGTCCGAAATGATCTTTTAAATTTTCACATACCCTTTTTCTCGCATGCTCTATCAGTAGCATAATTGACCCAAATTTGAAAATTTATTTCCCCAAGAAATATTTCTAGATTGACCATTGTCAGGTTACCTTTTTGATGGTATCTTATCCATCCTTTAAAGCCTTCAAACCAATCCAAAATAAATTCAGAAAGTAGGATTGCGCGATGTTATCCCTTGTTCTCGGTCATGGTCAAAATTAAGTTATTTTCCTGAATTTCATCTCGAGACATTCAGATGTCTTTGTATCACCCCGATCAGACCCAAGAACATGCTTCGACATCCGATAAGCTCATATCAAGGCATGAATATATATATTTACATCTTTACCATCCTCGTTCACAATAATTTTTTTTGCCAAAAATCATCAAAATGCTTACTTATTTTCCAAATCATGAAGTTTTGTCAATTTAAGTTTTCCAACTTGACTTCTTTAAAGAGTGTCAGATATGTCACTTTTAGGGATTCTTCAACCCCCACCTTTCGAGGGGATACTCTAACCTCGCTTTTTAAAATTGTTAAGATTTAAAAATCTTTTTTTGTCAAAATTATTTAACGTCCATGGGGATACTCCATCCCTGCTTCTCAAAATTACCAAGATTTAGAAAATTTTTTTTGCCAAAATTATTTGTCATCCACGAGAATACTCTAACCCTATCTTTTCAAAGGGATACTCTAACCTTCTTTTTCAACTATAATTAAATTTTTCTATTTCCTTTGCTTCCCTGAATGTGTCAAGAAAACCTCGTTCAATCAAGGAGCCTAGATGCTTCTTGAAAATTTTGATTCAGTTATTCCCAGATAATCAATGCCAATTGCGAGATAAATTCCGATAGTCCATCCCTTTTCTTTATCATTATATTGAATGGTCCATGTTATGTTACTTTTTTCATTGCCTTATTAACGTGATTTCTTTGTGATGATTATTCACAGTCATGTTTTCAAATCATTTCAAGTAAAATTAAAGGTAATTTTCCGTGTGGGTATCTCTCCAGTGCCTAATGTGGTATATTCCATTTTTCAAAGAAAAATCTAGAGTTCGTTTTCATTAAAAATCTATATATTCCTCATTCCTCTAGGGCATATATGAGATTAATTTTTTTTTGTCAAACCTAGATTTGTATTTCTATGAAACTCATGCATTAAAAATGTGTTATATCACAATAGTGACAAGTTAAGATCGAAAGAATCGAAACTAAGATAAGACATAACTAGTAAGGAACCGATTTTGGGCATTGCGAAGAGGTTCATGCCTCATCGTGCGTCACCAACTCCCAAACCCAAAAAGTGAATCTTTGCACTATGTAAACAACGGGATCAATTTTTAAAGTTTCATAACTCAACACATAGGTTTCAATAGGCATTCGATCATGCCTAGCCCAAAATGATTAGTGATGACTCCATGCATTGGCCATTTTGTGATAGTTATCTAAGACCAATAAGATAAGCAATTCATCTGATGGTCCCCTTCAGTATATCACAAGTCGAGAATCCATACTTTCTTATTCTTATCATGTCACAAAGGAAAAGTCTCGAACAAGAAGATATTTCCAAGTCAGAAAAATATTTTAACTCGTATGAACCTATAGCTTCGCGAGGATACCTTGAGGCACATTGTGACAGAAGTGAAGTTTTCTTATGAAACTAAAGCATCAATGTCGTTTATCCTAATGAGAAAAATGTGTTTATGGTGCCCAATCATGAAAAGAAAGGAGATTATTATGTGAATCCATGTTTATCACAAGTGAATGATGAAATTTGATTCTAAAAATGGTGGAAAATGAAGCTTTTTTTATGAAATCAAAGCATCAATGTCATTTATCCTAATGAGTAGAACAAGCTTATGGTGCCCAAACATGGAAATAAAGAAGATTATTATATGAATCCTTTCTGTCCTAATTGACAGATGAACTTTAATTCTAAAAATGGTGGAAAGAGAAGCCTTTTTTATGAAATCAAATCATTAATGTCATTTATCCCAATGAGTAGAACGAGCTTATGGTGCTAAATAATGAAAAGAATAGAGATTTTTTTGTGAATATGTGTTTGTCCAAATCGATGGATGAACTTTAATTCTAAAAATGGTAGAAAATGAAGTTTTTCTTATGAAACCAAAGCATTAATATCATTTATCCGAAAGAGAAAAATGTGTCTATGGTGCCCAACCATGCAAAGAAAAGATATTATTACGTGAATCTATATTTATCCTAATTGATTAACGAAATTTAAATCTGAAAATGGTGGAAAGTGAAGCTTTTTTTTAAACCAAAGCAGAATTCATTTATCATAATGAGAAGAACGAGTTTATATCACCTAATCATTAAAAGAAAGAAGATTATTATACAAATTCCTTTTCGTCCCAATTAACAAATGAAATTTGATTCTAAAAATGGTGGAAAGGGAAGCTTGTTTTATGAAACCAAAGCATTAATGTCATTTATCCTAATAAGTACAATGAGCTAATGGTGCCCAAACATGGAGAGGAAGGAGATTATTATGTGAATCCGTGTTTGTCCCAATTGTCAGATGAACTTTAATTCTAAAAAGGGTGGAAAAAAACTTTTTTTATGAAACCAAAATGTTAATATCATTTATCTCAATAAGTAGAATGAGATTATGGTGCCAAATAATGAAAAGAAAGGAGAGTATTATTTGAATCTATGTTTGTCCAAATTGATAGATGAACTTTAATTCGAGTAGAATGCAAAGTTTTTCTTATAAAACCAAAGCATCAATATCATTTATCCCAAAGAAGAGAATGTCTTTATGGTGCCCTAACATGAAAAGAATGGATATTATTATGTGAATCCATGTTTGTCCTAATTGACGCATAAACTTTGATTCTAACAATGGTAGGAAGAAAGCTTTTCTTATGAAACCAAGGCATCAATGTCTTTCATGCCAATAAGGAGAATGACTTTATGGTCCCTAATCCTAGAAAGAAAGGAGATTATTACGTGAATCCACAGTTATCCCAATTGAAAGATGAACATTGACTCTAAAAATGGTGGGAAGAGAAGTTTTCCTTATGAAACCAAAGCATCAATATCATTTATCCCAATAACGGTATTGGGTTTATGGTGCCCAATCACTAAAAAAAGAGATTTTTGTGTGGATCCATGTTTACCCAAATTGATAGATGAATTTTAATTCTATAAAATGGTGGATAGTGAAGCATTTTATATGAAACCAAATCAATGTCATTTATCCCAATAAGTAGAATGAGCTTATGGTGCGAAATAATGAAAAGAAAAGAGATTATTATATGAATTTGTTTTTGTCCAAATCAATGGATGAACTTTAATTTAAAAAATGGTAGAAAGTGAAGATTTTTTTATGAGACCAAAGCATCAGTATCATTTATTCCAAAGAGAAGAATGTGTTTATGGTGCCCAACCATGCAAAGAAAAGAAATTATTACGTAAATCTATGTTTATCCCAATTGATAGATAAACTTTGACTTTTGAAAATGGTAGGAAGTAAAGTTTTTCTTATGAAACCAAAGCATCAATATCATTTATCCCAATGAGAAGAATGTGTTTATGGTGCCCAATCATGAAAAAAAGGTGATTATCATGTTAATGAGTGATTATCTAATTGATAAACGAAATTTGATTCTAAAAAATTATGGGAAGTAATGTTTTTCTTATGAAACCAAAGCATCAGTTCATTTATTCCAATGAGTAGAATGAGTTTATGGTGCCCAATCTTGAAATGAAAGGAGATTATTATGCAAATCCATATTTTCCCAATTGAAAAATGAAATTTGACTCTAAAAATGGTGGAAAGCAATAATATCATTTATCCCATTAAGTCAAACAAGCTTATGGTGCCCAAATATGGAAAGAAAAGATATTATTATGTGAATCCATGTTTCTCCTAATTGAATGACAAAGTTTGATTCTAAAAATGGTGGAAAGTGAAGCTTTTTTTATGAAACCAATGCATAATTCATTTATCCCAATAAGAAGAATGAGTTTATGTCATCTAATCATGAAAAGAAATGAGATTGTTATGCGAATCCATTTTTTTCCCAATTAACAAATGAGATTTGATTCTAAAATGGTGGAAAGAGAAGCATGTTTTATAAAACTAAAGCATCAATAACATTTATCCCAATAAGTAAAACAAGCTTATGGTGCCCAAACATGGAAAGAAAGGAGATTATTATGTGAATTTGTGTTTGTCCCAATTGATAGGAAAACTTTAATTCTTAAAATAGTGAAAAGAGAAGCTTTTTTATGAAGCCATAGCGTCAATGTCATTTATCCCAATGAGTAGAACGAGCTTATGGTGCTAAATAATGAAAGGAAAGGAGATTATTATGTGAATCTATGTTTGTCTAAATCGATTAACAAACTTTAATTCTAGAAATGGTTGAAAGCGAAGCTTTTCTTATGAAACCAAACCATCAATATCATTTATCCCAAAAAGAAAAATATGTTTATGGTGCCCAAACATGGAAAGAAATGAGATTATCATGTGAATCCATGTTTGTCCTAATTGACACATAAACTTTGATTCTAAAAATGGTAGAAAGAAAAATATCTCTTACAAAACCAAGGCATCAATGTCATTCATGCCAATAAGGAGAATAAGTTTATGGTCTCTAATCTTGAAAAGAAAGGAGATTATTACATGAATCCTTGTTTATCCCAATTGAATGATGAACTTTGATTCTAGAAATGGTGGGAAGAAAAGGTTTTCTTATGAAACCAAAGCAACAATGTCATTTATCCATATGAGTAGAACAACCTTATGGTGACTAAACATGGAAAGAAAAGAGATTATTATGTGAATCCATGTTTGTCCTAGTTAACAGATAAACTTTAATTCTAAAAATGGTGGAAAAAAACTATTTTTTTACAAAACCAAAGTGTCAACGTCATTTATCTTAATGAGTAAAATGAGCTTATGGTGCCAAATAATGAAAAAAAAAGTGATTATTATGTGAATCTATGTTTGTCCAATTCGACGGATGAAATTTAATTCTAAAAATGGTAGAAAGTTAACTTTTTCTTATGACACCAAAGCATCAATATCATTTATCCCAATAAGGAGAATGTGTTTATGGTCCCAATCATGGAAAAAAAGAGATTATTACGTGAATTCATGCTTATCCCAATAGATTAATGAAATTGGATTCTAAAAACGGTGTAAAGTGAAGCTTTTTTTATGAAACCAAAGCATAATTTATTTATCCCAATGAGAATAAGTTTATGTCACCCAATCATGAAAAGGAAGGAGATTATTATGTGAATCTGTTTTTGCCCTAATTGACTAACGAAATTTGATTCTAAAAATGGTGGAAAGATAAGCTTGTTTTATGAAACCAAAGCATCAATGTCATTTATCCCAATGAGTAAAACGAGCTTATGGTGCCTAAACATGGAAAGAAAGCATATTATTATGTGAATCCGTGTTTGTCCTAATTGACAGATGAACTTTAATTCCAAAAATGGTGGAAAGAGAAGTTTTCTTTATGAAACTAGAGCATCAATGTCATTTATCCCAGTGAGTAGAATGAGCTTATGGTCCCAAATAATGAACAGTTTAATTCTAAAAACGTGAATCTATATTTGTCCAAATCAACGGATGAACTTTAATTCTAAAAATAGTTAAAAGAGAAGTTTCTTTTTTGAAACCAAAGCATCAATATCATTTATCCCAAAGAGGAGAATATGTTTATGGTGCCTAATCATGAAAGGAAAGGAGATTATTACATAAATCCATGTTCGTCCCAATTGAATGACAAAATTTGATTTTAAAAACGGTGGAAAATAAAGTTTTTTTATGAAACCAAAGGATAATTCATTTATCCCAATGAGGAGAATGAGTTTATGTCACCCAATCATGAAAAGAAAGGAAATTATTATACGAATCCGTTTTTTTCCCAATTGACAAATGAAATTTGATTCTAAAATTGGTGGAAAGATAAGCTTGTTTTATGAAACCAAAGCATTAATGTCATTTATCCTAATGAGTAGAATAAGCTTATGGTGCCCAAACGTGGAAATAAAGGAAATTATTATGTGAATCAGTGTTTGTCCCAATTGACAAACAAAGTTTAATTCTAAGAATGGTGGAAAGAGAAGCATCTTTTATGAAACCAGAGTGTCAATGTCATTTATCCCAAAGAGTAGAACAGGCTTATGGTGCCAAAATAATGAAAAGAAATGAGATTATTATATCAATTTATGTTTATCCAAATTGACAAAACAACTTTAATTCTAAAAATGATAGAAAGAAAAGTTTTTCTTATGAAACCAAAGCATTAATATGATTTATCCCAAAGAGGAGAATGTATTTATGGTATCCAAACATGAAAAAAAAGAGATTATTATGTGAATCTGTGTTTGTCCTAATTGACACATGAGCTTTGATTCTAAAAATGGTAGAGAGAAATGCTTTCCTTAAGAAACCAAGGCATCAATATCATTCATGCCAATAAGGAGAATGAGTTTATGGACCCTAATCCCGAAAAGAAAGGAGATTATTACATGAATCCATATTTATCCTAATTAAAATATGAACTTTGATTCTAAAAATGGTGGGAAGAGAATTTTTTCTTATGAAACTAAGCATCGATATCATTTATCCCAATAAGGTGATTGTGTTTATGGTGCCCAATCACCAAAGGAAAAAAAATTATTATATGAATCTGTGTTTGTCCTAATTGACAGACGAACTTTAATTCTAAAAATAGAGAAAGAAAAGCTTTTTTTTATGAAACCAAAGTGTCAATGTCATTTGTCCTAATGAGTAAAACGAGCATCTGCTGTCAAATAATGAAAAGAAAAGAGATTATTATGTGAGTCTTTGTTTATCCAAATCGATGAACGAACTGTAATTCTAATAATGGTAGAAAGTGAAGCTTTCGTAGTGAAAACAAAGCATTAATATCATTATCTTAACGAGAAGAGTGTGTTTATCGTGCCTAATCATGAAAAGAAAAGAGATTATTATGTGAATCTGTGTTTATCCTAATTGAATGACGAAATTTGATTCTAAAAATGATGGAAAGAGAAGCTTTTTTATGAAACTAAAGCATAACTCATTTATCCCAATGAGGAGATTGAGTTTATGTTGCCCAATCATGAAAAGAAAAGAGATTATTATGCGAATCCATTTTTGTCCCAATTGACAAACGAGATTTGATTTTAAAAATAGTGGAAAAAGAAGCTTGTTTTATGAAACCAAAGCATCAAAGTCATTATCCCAATGGGTAGAACGAGCTTATGGTGCCCAAATATGGAAAGAAAGGAGATTATTATGTGAATCCATGTTAGTGCAAATTGATAGATGAACTTTAATTCTAAAAATGGTGGAAAGAGAAGCTTTTTTTATAAAACCAGAGCATCAATGTCATTTATCCGAACGACCTTATGGTGCCAAATAATGAAAAGAAAAGAGAATATTATGTGAATCTATGTTTGTCTAAATCGACGAATAAACTTTAATTCTAAAAATGGTACAAAATAAAGTTTTTTATGAAACCAAAGCATCAGTATCCTTTATCCCAATGAGAAAAATATGTTTATGGTGCCCAATCAAGAAAACAAAAAAGATTATTACATGAATCCTTGTTTCTCCTAATTGACACATAAACTTTGACTCTAAAGATGGTAGAAAGAAAAGCTTTTCTTACGAAAACAAGGCATCAATTTCATTCATTCATGCCAATAAGGAGAATGAGTTTATGGTCCCTAATCTTGAAAAGAAAATAGACGATTACGTGAATTCGTGTTTATCCCAATTGAAGGATAAACTTTGATTCTAAAAATTGTAGGAAGAGAAGTTTTTCTTATGAAACCAAAGCATCAATATCATTCATCCCAATAAGGGGATGCGTTTATCATGCCCAATCATGATAACAATGGAGGTTATTATGTCAATCCATGTTTGTCTCTATTGAAAGACGAACTTTAATTCTAAAAATAGTAGAAAGCTAAGTTTTTTTTATGAAACCAAAGCATCAATGTCATTTATTCCAATGAGTAGAATGAGTTTATAGTGCCAAATAAGGAAAAAAATAGATTATTATGTGAATCTATGTTTGTCTAAATTGACAAATGAACTTTAATTCTAAAAATGGTAGAAAGTAAATTTTTTCTTATGAAACCAAAGCATTATTATGATTTATCCCAATGATGAGAATGTGTTTATGGCATCCAATCATGAAAAGGAAGGAGATTATTACATGAGTTTGTGTTTATCCCAATTGAATGACGAAATTTGATTCTAACGATAGTGGAAAGTGAAGCTTTTTTTATGAAACCAAAGTATAATTCGTCTACCCCAATGAGGAGAATAAGTTTATGTCATCCAATCATGACAAGAAAGGAGATTATTACACGAATCCATTTTTGTCCCAATTGATAAGCGAGATTTGAATCTATGAGTGGTGGAAAGAAAAGTTTATTTTAAGAAACCAAAGCATCAACGGCATTTATCCCAATGAGTAAAATAAGCTTATGGTGCCCAAACCTGGAAAGAAAGGAGATTATTATGCGAATCCATGGTTGTCCCAATTGACAGACAAACTTTAATTCTAAAAAATGATGGAAAAAGAAGCTTTTGTTATGAAACCAAAGCATCGATGTCATGTATCCCAATGAGTAAAACAAACTTATATGCCAAATAATGAAAAAAGATGAGATTATTATATGAATCTGCATTTGTCCAAATCTACGGATGAACTTCAATTATGAAAATGGGAGAAACAAAGTTTTTCTTATGAAATCAAAGCATCAATATCGTTTATCCCAAAGAGGAGAATGTGTTTATGGTGCCCAAATATGAAAAGAAAGAAGATTATTATGTGAATCCGTATTTGTCCTAATTGACACATGAACTTTGATTCTAACAACGGTAGAAAGAAAAGCTTTCCTTATGAAACCAAGGCATAAATGTTATTCATGCCAATGAGGAAAATGAGTTTATGGTCTCTAATCTTAAAAAGAAAAGAGATTATTACGTGAATTCGTATTTATCCTAATTAAAAGACGAACTTTGATTTTAAAAATGGTGGGAAAAAAAGGTTTTCTTATGAAACGAAAGCATCAATATCATTTATCCCAATAAGGTGATTGTGTTTACGATGCCTAATCACAAAAAGAAAGGAAATTATTATGTGAAACTGTATTTTTCCTAATTGACAGGTGAACTTTAATTCTAAAAATAGTGGAAATAGAAGCTTTTTTTTTTGTGAAACCAGAGTGCCAATGTCATTTATCCTAATGAGTAGAACAAGCTTATGCTACCAAATAATGAAAAGAAAAAAGATTATTATGTTAATCTGTATTTATCCAAATTAACAAAGGAACTTTAATTCTAATAATGGTAGAAAGTGAAGCTTTTCTAATGAAACCAAAGCATTAATAGCATTTATCCTAACGAGGAGAATGTGTTTATAGGCCCAATTATGAAAAGAAAAGAGATTATTACATGAATCCACGTTTATCCAAATTGAATGGCAAAATTTGATTCTAAAAATAGTGGAAAGAGAAGCTTTTTTTATGAAACCAAAGCATAATTCATTTATGCCAATGAGGAGAATGAGTTTATGTTGCCTAATCATTGAAAGAAAGGAAATTATTATGCGAATCCATTTCTATCCCAATTGACAAAGGAGATTTAATTCTAAAAATTGTAGAAAGAGAAGCTTGTTTTATGAAATCAAAGCATCAAAGTCATTTATCCTAATGGGTAAAAGGAGCTTATGGTGCCCAAACATGGAAAGAAAAGAGATTATTATGTGAATTCGTGTTTGTCCTAATTGATATATAAACTTTAGTTTTAAAAATGGTGGAAAGAAAAGCTTTTTTTATGAAACTGGAGCATCAATGTCATTTATCCTAATGAGTAAAATGAGCTTATAGTGCCAAATAATTAAAAGAAAAGAGAATATTACATGAATCTATCTTTATCCAAATTGACAGATGAACTTTAACTCTAAAAATAGTAGACAGCAAAGTTTTTCTTATGAAACCACGGCATCAATATCATTTATCCCAATAAGGAGAATGTGTTTATGGTGCCTAAACAAGAAAAGAAAGCAGATTATTACGTGAATTCGTGTTTGTCCTAATTAACACATAAACTTTAATTCTAAATATGGTAGAAAGAAAAGCTTTTCTTACGAAACCAAGGCATCAATTCATTCATGCCAATAAGGAGAATAAGTTTATGGTCCCTAATCTTGAAAAAAAAAGGAGACGATTACATGAATCTATGTTTATCCTAATTAAAAGATAAACTTTGATTTTATAAATGACGGGAAAAAGTTTTTCTTATGAAATCAAAGCATCAATATCATTCATCCTAATAAGGGGATTTTGTTTATGATGCCCAATCACGAATAGAAAGGAGATTATTATGTGAATCCATGTTTGTCCCAATTGACAGACGAATTTAATTCTAAAAATGGTATAAAAAGAAGCTTTTTTTATGAAACCAAAGCATCAATGTCATTTATCCCAATGAGTAGAATGAGCTTATAGTGCCAAATAATGAAAAGAAAAGAGATTATTATGTGAATCTATGTTTGTCTAAATCAATAAACGAACCTTAATTGTAAAAATTATAAGAAGTGAAGTTTTTCTTATGAAACCAAAGCATCAATATCATTTATCCCAATGAGGAGAATGTGTTTATGGTGCCCAATCACGAAAAGAAAGGAGATTATTATTTGAATCCATGTTTATCCTAATTAAATGATGAAATTTGATTCTAAAAATATGGAAAATGAACCTTCTTTTATGAAACCAAAGCATAATTCATTTATCCCAATAAAGAGAATGGGTTTATGTCACCCAATAATGACAAGAAATGAGATTATAATGCAGATCCATTTTTATCCCAACGGACAAATGAGATTTGATTCAAAAAGTAGTGGAAAAAAAAGCTTCTTTTATGAAACCAAAGCGTCAATGTCATTTATCCCAATGAGTAAAATAAGCTTATGGTGCCCAAACATGGAAAGAAAAGAGATTATTATATGAATCCACCTTTGTCCCAATTGACAGACAAACTTTAATTCTAAAAATGGTGGAAAATGAAGCTTTTTTATGAAACCAGAGTGTCAATGTCATTTTTCCCAATGAGTGGAATGAGCTTATGGTGCCAAATAATGAAAAGAAAAGAGATTATTACATGAATCCATGTTTGTCCAAATCAATAGATGAACTTTAATTCTAAAAGTGGTAGAAAGTGAAGTTTTTCTTGTGAAACCAAAGCATCAATATCATTTCTTCCAAAGAGAAGAATGTGTTTATGGTGCCAAAATACATAAAAAAAAGGATATTATTATGTGAATCCCTGTTTGCCCTAATTGACGCATGAGCTTTGATTCTAAAAATGGTAGAAAGAAAAGCTTTTATTTCGAAACCAAGGCATCAATGTCATTTATGCCAATGAGGGGAATGAGTTTATGGTTTCTAATCTTGAAAAAAAAGGAGATTATTATGTGAATTCGTGTTTATCCTAATTGAAAGATGAACTTTGACTTTAAAAGTGGTGCGAAGAGAAGTTTTTCTCATGAAATCAAAGCATCAATATCATTTATCCCAATAAGAGGATTGTGTTTATGGTGCACAATCACAAAAGGAAAGAAAATTATTATGTAAATACGTGTTTATCCTAATCGACAGATGAAATTTAATACTAAAAATAATGGAAAGAAAAACTTTTTTAATGAAACCAAAGTGTCAATGTCATTTATCCCAATGAGTATAACAAGCTTATGGTGCGAAATAATGAAAAGAAAGGACATTATTATGTGAATCTGTGTTTGTCCAAATTGACGAACAAACTTTAATTCTAAAAATGGTACAAAGTGAAGTTTTTCTTATAAAACCAAAGCATCAATATCGTTTATCCCAATAAAGAGAATATGTTTATGTTCCTAATCATGAAAAGGAAGGAGATTATTACGTGAATCTTGTTCATCCTAATTGAATGACAAAATTTGATTATAAAAGTGCTGGAAAATGAAGATGTTTTTTTGAAACCAAAGCATAAGTCATTTATCCCAATGAAGAGAATAAGTTTATGTCAGCCGATCTTAAAAAGAAAGGAGATTATTATGTGAACCCATGTTTCTCCCAATTGAATGATGAAATTTGATTCTAAAAATAATAGAAAGTGAAGCTTTTTTTTATGAAACCAAAGCATAATTCATTTATCCCAATAAAGAAAATGAGTTTATGTCACCCAATCATGAAAACAAAAGAGATTATTATGTGAATCCATTTTTGTCCCAATTGACAAACGAGATTTGATTCCAAAATGGTAGAAAGAAAAAAAAATTATTATGTGAATCTGTGCTTGTCCCAATTGACAGATGAACTTTAATTCTAAAAATGGTTGGAAGAGAAGCTTTTTTTATGAAACCAGAGCGTTAATGTCATTTATCCCAATGAGTAAAATGAGCCTATGGTGCCAAATAATGAAAGGAAATAAGATTATTATGTGAATCTATGTTTGTCTAAATCAAGAGACAAACTTTAATTCTAAAAATGGTAGAAAATGAAGTTTTTTTGATGAAACCAAAGCAACAATATCATTTATCCCAAAGAGGAGAATGTGTTTATCATACCCAAACATAAAAAGAAAGGAGATTGTTATGAGTATGTGTTGTCCTAATTGACACACAAACTTTGATTCTAAAAATGGTAGAGAGAAAAGCTTTTTTTACGAAATGAAGGCATCAATATCTTTTATGCCAATAAGGAGAATGAGTTTATAGTCCTAATCCTTAAAAGAAAAGAGATTATTATGTGAATCTAGGTTTATCCCAATTGAAAAATGAACTTTAACTTTAAAAATGGTGGGAAGAGCAGTGTTTCTTATGAAACCAAAGCATTAATATCATTTATCCTAATAAGGGGATTATGTTTATAGTGCCCAACCATGAAAAGAAAAATGATATTGTGTGAATCCGTGTTTGTTCAAATTGAAATACAAACTTTAATTAGATAAAATGGTGGACAGTGAAGCATTGTGTATGAAACCAAAGCATCGCTATCATTGCTCCCGGTGAGTAAAATGAGCTTATGGTGCCAAATAATGAAAAGATAGAAGATTATTATGTTAATCTCTATTTGTCCAAATCGACAGATCTACTTCAATTCTAAAAATGGCAGAAAGTGAAGTTTTTCTTATGAAAGCCACGCATCAATATCATTTATCCCAAAGAGAATAATATGTTTATGGTGCCCAATCATGCAAAGAAAGAAGATTATTATGTAAATCCGTGTTAATGCCAATTGACATATAAACTTTAAATGTAAAAAATAGTAGGAAGTGGAGCTTTTCTATGAATCCGAAGCATCAATATCATTTATCCCAATGAGGAGAATATATTTATGGTGCCCAATTATGAAAAGAAAGGAGATCATTACATGAATCCATGTTTATCCTAATTGATAGATGAAATTTAATTCTAAAAATAGTGGGAAGTGAAGTTTTTCTTATGAGACCAAAGCATCAATTCATTTATCCTAATAAAAAGAATAAGTTTATGGTGTCCAATGATGAAAAGAAAAGGGATTATTGTATGTATCCATGCTTATCCCTATTGGCAGACAAACTTTAATTTTAAAAAATGGTGGAAAAAGAAGTTTTTCATATGAAACAAAAGCATCAACATCTTTATCCCAAGGAGGAGAATGTGTTTTTGGTGCTAAACATGAAAAGAAAAGAGATTGTTACATGAATCCATATTTATTCCAATTGACAGATAAAATTTGATTTTAAAAATTGGTGGCAAGTGAAGCTTTTCTTGTGAAATGAAAGCACCAATTCATTTATCCCAATGAGGAGAATAAGTTTTTGGTGCCCAATCATGAGAAGAAAAAAGATTATTGTGTGAATCTACGTTTGTCCAAATTGACATACAAACATAATTTCTATAAAATGGTAGAAGGTGTAGCCTTTTGTATGAAACCAAAGCATCAATGTCAGTTATCCCAATGAGTAAAACGAGCTTATGGTGTCTAATCATGAAAGGAATAAAGATTATTACGTGAATCAGTATTTATCCTAATTGACAGATGAAATTTGATTTTAAAAAATGGTGGGAAGTGAAGTTTTTCATATGAATCTAAAGCATCAATTGATTTATCCTAATGAAGAGAATGAGTTTATGGCACCCAATCATTAAATGAAAGGAGATTATTATAGGGATCTATGTTTGTCCTAATTGACAGACAAACTTTGATTGTAAAAAATGTTAGAAAGTAAAGTTTTTCTTATGATACCAAAGCATCAACATCTTTTATCCTAATAAGGAGAATATATATATAGTGCCTAAACATGAAAAGAAATAAGATTATTATGTGAATCTGTGTTTGTCTTAATTGATAGATGAACTTTAATTCTAGAAATGGTGGAAAGACATGCATTTTTTATGAATCCAAAGCATCAATGTCATTTATCCCAATGAATAGAATGAGCTTATGGTGCCCCAACATGAAAAGAATGGAGATTATTATATGAATCTGTATTTGTCCCAATTGATAGATGAACTTTAATTCTAAAATTGGTGGAAAGAAAAGCCTTCTTTATGAAATTGAAAGGTCAATGTCATTTATCTTAATGAGTAGAATGACCATATGGTGCTAAATAATGAAAAGAAAGGAGATTATTATGTGAATTTGTACTTGTCCAAATAGACAGACGAACATTAATTCTAAAAATAGTAGAAAGTGAAGTTTTAATTATGAAGCCAAAGCATCAATATCATTTATCCCGATGAGGAGAATGTGCTTATAGTGCCCAATCATAGAAAGAAAGAGGATTATTACGTGAACCCGAGTTTATCCTAATTGATAGGAGAATTTTTATTCCAAAAATAGTGGGATGTGAAGTTTTTCTTATGAAACCAAAGCATCAATTCATTTATCCCAGTGAGGAGAATGAGTTTATGATGCCCAATCTTGAAAAGAAAGGAGATTATTATGTTAATCCATGTTTGATCGAATTGACAGATGAACTTTGATTGTAAAAAATGGTACGAAGTGAAGTTTTACTGATGAAATTAAAGCATCAATATCATTTATCCCAATGAGGAGAATATGTTTATGGTGCCCAATCATCAAAGAAGGCAGATTATTATGTGAATCCGTGTTTTTCCTAATTGATGGGTAAAATTTGATTCTAAGAAATGGTAGGAAGAAAAGTTTTTCTTGTGAAACCAAAGCATTAATTCATTTATCCCAATAAAGGGAATGACTTAATGGTGCCTAAACATGAAAAGAAAAGAGATTATTTTGTGAATCCATGCTTATCCCCATCGACATACAAACTTTAATTCTAAAAAAAAGGGAAGGGAAATTTTTCGTATGAAATGAAAGAATCAATTCATCTATCTCAATGAGGAGAATGAGTTTATAGCACCCAATCATAAATAGAAAGGATATTATTATGCGAATTTGTGTCTTTCCTAATTGACAGATAACTTTAATTCTAAAAATGATGGAAAATGAAGTTTTTCTTATGAAACCAAAGCATCAATATTATTTATCCCAATGAGGAGAATGTGTTTATGGTGCCCAATCATGGAAAGAAAAGAGATTATTACATGAATCTGAGTTTATCCTAATTGACAGGCAAAATTTGATTCTAAATAATGGTGAGAAGTGAAGTTTTCCTAGTAAGACCAAAGCATCAATTCATTTATCGCAATGAAGAGAATAAGTTTATGGTGCCCAATCATGAAAAGAAAGATTATTGTGTGAATTCGTGCTTATCCCCATTGATAGACAGACTTTGATTCTAAAAAATGGTTGAAATAGAAGTTTTTCATATTAAATGAAAGCATCGATTCATCTATCTTAATGAGGAGAATGAGTTTATGGCACCTAATCATAAATAGAAAGGAGATTATTATGCAAATCCATGTTTTTCCTAATCATAGATGAACTTTAATTCTAAAAATGGTGGAAAGTGAAATTTTTTTTATGAAACCAAAGCAACAATGTCATTTATCTTGTTAACCTTGAATTTAGTTTTGATATAACCAACAAACTTAAGTTAAATTAATATTCAACCTTGTACTTATGTTTA